>PNEQ01085458.1:0-56016 GCA_003012365.1 Medauroidea extradentata | reverse complement strand
CCTGTATGTGCATCGTTTGAAGTACACAAAGTGTTTTTCGGCATACATCTCCAGTACAACGCAGTTTCATCTGCATTGTACACCTGTTCGGGAGATAGTTTTTCGTCAGACACTAGCTGCAGGAATTCCGTAACAAACTTATCAGCTGCTTCGGTGTCTGCCGAAAGTTTCTCGCCACTGAGTGTATACAGAGAAATGCAGTGTCTTATTTTAAATTTGTGTAGCCATCCTAATGAAAAATCACACTCATAATCAAGTTTAAGACCTCTGTGAAAAATTTTAGCCTGTTCAGTAAGCATTGGCCCAGAAATGCTAAGTCCTTCACTTCTCCTTTGCCGGAACCATTTCATTAAAGCAGCATCAAGTTCACAACTTTTACTTGTACGAAGGGTTTTACGAATCTCCAGGCCTGCTTTTGTTTCACTTTTTATGTAAAACTTGCACAGCTGGTCTTTTTGCTTCTTAATATCATAAACTGTAGAAACTCCTACACCGTACATCGTACACATAGACTTCACAGAACTTCCGGCATCCAGTTTTTTCAACATGTCCACTTTTTCTTGAATCATAAGAACTTTTTTTTGCAGTTTAGCGGTAGTATCACTAGAAGGCGGTAACTTATGTTTACTTAACATTTTGATAAATCACAGCACAACTTTGCGGTCACGAGCCAACACAGAAACAACTCGTTAGCTATGCCGTGCGTAGCGTGAACTGACGCGTCAGATAACACTGCGTGAGCGTGCGCATGTCTGGCGAGCAAGTACAGTCGGGTGTGCACAAAAATAACCTCACGCGCCCGGGAATTAACAATTTTTAAAATCGTTGGAAAAATTGTTCCGGATAACAGGAGTTCCGGTTGTTAGAATTACGGATAAGGGGTGTTCTATTGTACTGCCAAAATATGTCTATGCTTTGTGGTGAGAGAGTAGTGTGCATTTTTAGTATATATGTGTGTAGCAAATGCATCTGGACAGTTTATTTTTGTTTCGTCTCAAGTCAACTTATAAAATAAATATTTCAGATTTATCATATTGTGTGTGTATATTGCCACTATAATTCTTAACATACGTGTAATTTATTTTTCTTCTTCAAACCACACTTCAATAAACATTTAATCTAGCAATATCTACAACCATGCAATTGGGCTTACTCTTGTTTTGCTTACTCACCTTCACTGCTTCAGAAATTATTTTATATTTCATATATTATCTGGATTTGCAGAGAGTTTCTGTGTACTACATTAGTCTTAATATCAAGAGTGATTTTTGTAGCATTTTATGCTCCAGAAATTCACGTCCCTACAGGTGATTACTATCTTTAAAAGAAAGGGAAACTTTCAGTTGATAACTGTTCTTATCAGACACTAACATAGATTGTTTCTTATCACAGAAGCTAAATATTTTTTTTTTCTGATTGAAGATAAAATTTTAGCTGAATTCCTTTGGAGTTTGTGTTAACGGCTTCACAGCTAAGCATCCTAATGTTTTTAATTGCTGTTTCTTGTGTAGCCAGATTTTAAATTACATTTTATAACTGATTTCACTTGTAAATAATTTATTGTTCAAATTCACTGTTTAAGCCTTCTTTCCAAGAACAGATGAAGATGACAGCTACCAAGCTGAAAAGTAGTAACCACATTCTACACAAATTGTGTGGCACAGGTTGAAGCAGCAGAGCATTGTGTGCCTGTATGAATTGACAGCCTCCAATGTAGAATGGTGAAAACAGAACTGAAAGAGACCTTGTGTTTTTTTATGTAGGACATTATCTCTTCCAAAATGGAAGTATACTCTCATTCAAGAATTTCAGAATGTTGTAAAATAATCTTAGCTCTCATTACTGCATGACATTTTTATGTGGAACAGGCTTGGATCTAGAAATCCAGCAATTACAGCTGCAAACACTTTGTCATAATACAAATTTAATGTCCTGAAATCTGTGTATAATTACTGACAAAAAGATGATGGTGACTGATTCCACTATCAAATAGTAATAAATGTGTGATTTTGCACATTTTTGTAGCTAAAAAAAAGAGTCTGCAGCATATGTTTATATTTACTCATCCATTACTGACTTTAAGGGTCTGTTGTAAGCAATAATAAAAATTGGCAGATCAAATATTTTGGGGAAAAAGGAATTAAATTAATCACTTGTACATGGCCATACATTCATGGAAAGAAAAATTTTAATAGTGGCTGGCATACAAGGGTTTTGGTTGAGGGATTTTAAAGGTGTGCAACTTGAACCACTTTACTGTGGATAAAGTTGGAACACAAAATCAGAGAGTGGAACCTAATAATTATGATCCTTAAGATAAGTTATAAAGTTCTGGTTTAAGAACCAGGACATTCTTTAAATGAAAATCTAATATTTTTGACAAGCAAACTGGAAAAGGCATTAAATAACATTTTATTATGTGTACATTAAAAATTTTTTGAATAGTTACCCACCACAAAGTTTGATAAAATACAATAAAATAATTGTTCATGACCATGTAGAAAAAAAAATATTAAATTCCCAATCTCCAAAAATTTTCAGAATAAGTACTGGTAGGAAAGTGCTTTCAAAAAAAAGTTAGAATATTCAATAAAAAGTCCTCACCTTTGAAAAAAAAATATCATGACAACAAACTTTTATCAACATTGCAAAACGTTGACCTTTATAATATAAAAGAATTTTTGCAGTCGAAATTGTACTCACAATTTGCTCAACACTAACTCTGTTTTTCAACTGAGTTACAATTTACGAGAATGGGAATAGGGTGTTTTTCTTCCAAGACTTACAAGTGTAAAAATTTTCACTTGCCATGACACACATGGCCACCATGATTAAATAAGTAACAAATAAAAGTTAAATAATAATAGGCATCATCTGCTAACACATTGTGTCATAAATTTACCAAAAATATATTTGTTAATTAATCAAGTTATTGAAAATTTTTTCTTTTACCACTTATTATAGTACTGGCCCATAAGGCCGTCATTCAGGTAGTACTGCAGGTTCTCTACTGTTTTTGTGTGTCTAAAAAACTGCACAAGTGAATACAATATTCAACAATCTCTTTTCTGTTGCTGTGTACCCTTTTTATGCAAAATTTATGCATCTACTTTAAAAAATTATGAGAAATTGTTTGCCAGTTTCGTTAGTTTCAAATCCTTTGCTCATACTGCTTCATCAAATGTAATATGTGCACTGTAGAATTTACACTCCAACCTCAGTTGGTGTACTAAATTTTTTTTTCTAATTCAATTTTTTGTTTCTTTTACAGCCTTAACATTTTCACACTTGCAATAGTTTTATGAGTGGTTTGGAAATATTGCTTAAGTTTTAAATGCATTTCTTAAAATAGTTGCAAAATCTCGCGCACACTTTTCTAAATGTTTTTGGTACTCCGGGTAGGGAATGCTAATTGCAAAATTTTGCTTCTATCCATACTAATTCAATGTGCATTAACCAACTATCAAAAAGTCCAATTACTTAACTATGAAATTGTAATTTTTCCTATCTGTCGTTATGCTGTTTTGTTAAGTGCTAGCTTTAAAAAAAACATGTTCTTTGTAAGTTTAAAGTATCGGGGTGTCTACTGTCACGGAAGGCACCAAAAAAGTCACGGAATTTAACAAAGGGTCACAGATTTTGTTAAGTGGATAGGTGAGTGCTGTGTAAGAATAAGAAGTTTATTTTCACATACATAAATTGCGCTCATTTATTTGCAACTTCGAAAAACAAGCGTCTTCTTCATTAGGAATTCTCTACAAGTTCAACCTTTGTGCTGTACTGTGTTCTGTACTTGTGCCCTTTTAACGATAGCATACCCAGATATTGTATGTGTGCTGCAAGTGTTGAGTTCATGTAAAAACTACGCCTACAATGAGTTCAAACGTAGTCACTTATGCCGTTCCCAATAGTATATTCGTAAAATCGCTCCCGTATTGTTGAAGAGAGCAGCATACAATATCAAGATGGAAGAAAAAAACGTGCTTGAAATTGAGAGGGCGCTGAAAAACGAAGAAAATTATTTAAGCATTATTTTTATAGATCCTGTAAATAGTAAAATATGAGGTACTTAAGTGCTAGCTATTTCCAATACTTCAGCTCCTAACACTTCTTTGGAACCTCTACTACAGTACAGCCTCGATTTTGCGTATACTCATTTAACGAAAACATTGATTTAACGAAAGGTTTTCTAGGAACCTTCAAGAATTACAAAAAATATATGAAATAACTAAGTGACTTTGATAAAAGAGAGAATATAAATTGTAATGTAAGTCTACTAAAAATACTACCACTGGATGCAGTATATACTTATTTCTCCATTGATCAGCTTAAACCATCCACTGAGAAACAAAAAAAAACATCGTTAAAATTTGTTGAAAACTTTGGCCGCACTAGCGACTTTGAGATAAGCACACTCTGGCGCGGCCGAGCAGGCAACGCTGTGTACTGTTGCGTAACAAGTGCACGCCTAGATCCTCATCCTAGTGGCTGGCGAGTGAACGAGCATCTAGGTATCCAGTCTACACAGCGTGGCAGTGGACAGCACAGAAACTAATTCACAGACAGTGCTTCGCACCTCCATTAGAATGTGCTGCAGTGCAGCATGCTCTATTGATTAATTCTATTACCAATAAAATGCAGTGGTGTCCAGCATAATTATTTTATGTCTCGTCTCGTGATAAAACTAGCGAATTTATAAAAAAAAACATAGTTATACTATCAAGGATAGGAGTGGTATCTGGCTATAAAGGACTATTTTTAGACTAAAACGTTAAAAAAGTAGACTTTGTAGATCAATACATATCTAAAAAAGATACTTTGAACATCAAGCCTCGGTCACCAAGAAAACGAAAATAGGAACAAATTTTTTAAATATCCCACTAACAATGTACCAGTTCAAGCCAGAAATAATGCAAATATAATTTTAGAAACACACTTGTTAGATAACTTGAAAATTTAATGAACACTGAAAATGTATTTTATTTTAGAATCACAACAAAAATATGTGGATTTTAAGGTACAATTAGACATCATTCTTAATTTTAATTTCACAAGCACTGAGAACATAAAACATACAACAACATAAATCATATCATAAGATTTCAAATACTTACTACAAAATAAAACATATAACTTAAGCAAAATTTTCCATCATTAGTATATCAAACACAAGTATTCATTAAACAGTTAAACATGTTATCTAAAACAAAAATGTAAAAAGGAAACAGATAACTTATTGTGCTTAGCAGCCATTGTAATGTTCAACTCTTTTTAGAATGAGCAGTAAAGAACGTAGTAATGAGATTGTTTGTCTTTCTTGAAGCGTCTGAATAACTTGATCTTCTTTGCTTTCTTCCTTCTTGAGAGACACAGCACCTTCCAACATTCCTTAAGCAACTTGAGCTTCCTTAAAGTCACCTTTCTTCAGAGCTTTCCTTAAAAGTTATGTGGCTTCCCTAAGTAAAGAGTTTGCACATTCTCTGGTTTCACTAAGTTTCCTATTCTTTTCTGAAAGTGTACTTTCAATCTCCTCAATACTTTTCTTCACAGTTCTTGCATTTTTAACCTTTCTTCTTCTTTTTTCTTTACAATTTCTCCTTCCTTCAGCATTACTCCTTAATCTCTGGTTACTATCTGTTCATCAATATAAGCCTTGTAGCGTTTATGAGCATTTTGACCCAAAGTTAATAATTTCTAAGTAATAGGAACCAGATAAGGTTTATGGTTATAAAACTTCAATGCATTCTTTACCATTGTTCTAATTTATCTTTAATAGCCTCTCACTTATGGCTCGAGAACCAAGGCAATATAAATTAGACAGGAATATAAGGGTAAGAGAAATAGATCAAGTAAGAGGAAACATTCTTTAATACTATTAGGAAGACTAATACATAGATACAGTATAAAGTAATATTGAAAGAAATGATAGTCAGATAGGCGAGACAGGAACTAAGGATTAGGATTGCTCTCCTTCCCTAATAAGCGGCTTGGCTTAATGCTCACCAGTGTGCCGGATGCCGTGGTCGTAGTCCACGTCGCCAATGGGTCCCTGCTGGTCTCGATCCAGGACCTCTTGGTCCCATCACCACTCGAGAGAGACTCCTCCTGTCTCTCGTCGGTAGCCTTCCACCACTCTTCGCGCCCCCACCTCTTGTCACCTTTTTCCAGCCTTTTGATTGGCCCTTATGACGTTAAGGGTGGAGCCTTCCCTGCTGGAATTGTGGTTTCCCCATGCCAAAACAGTTCTAATTATTTCCCCGACGTAATGGCATTTCAAGCGGCTCGGTCTTGCGTTGCTCCACCGGTCGTTTACAGTTTTGTGTTTACAAAACTCCCCTGGTCGCATTCTTCTATTACTGAGGCGCTGTCGGGTTGGGAAATCATAACGTCACCCCCAAGATTACGCTGGACGAGAAGTCCCTTTCTCGTCAGGGATGATGCTGGGATAAAAAGAAAGATGTAGTTAAGAAAATTTTAGAGTTCTTAACAGTAGATGTGTATTGAATTACACCCCCATGTGTCAGGCGATCCGCTTGAATGATGTGTGAACAGGATATTTTTTCTTAGAATTCTTTCGATTGTAAAGAAAACTATGTAAGTGTCGTTTTTCTATCTTGTTTCTTCTTCAGTAGTTATGCACTTGCTGCATTACTAGAAAGCTTAATGTGGTGGGGCTGGCTATGGTTCCTTGCAGCTATCTTCTATATATGGTGATGGGAATTACGAGCATCGGTTTTGTAGGTGAGAATGTTTAAGATGGAATTTGGGTTATAGGTTAGGATAGGTGCATTAACATGTTCGTATTGAATATAACTTATAACACTTAATTGTTTTTTTCTTGAAAGTTAGAATATATAATTAATTACTGTACTTAAGTTGCATACTTGGTTGTTTTATTACCTCTTCACTCTTTTATAATATTAACATGATGTAAGTTTTTATAAAATACAAATGTTAAACCTAATATTGTTGGAACTAGTTACACTTAATATGTATGTAATAATTATCATTGCATTATGTCTACTATTATTAACATTATGCAGGAAAATCACATTGTTTACACTTTATGATTACTACAAAATCTATGTGATAGTTCAGAAACATATGTAATACAATACTGCTATGGCTTGTAAAATAATCATATTACCTGAGAACAATATAAAATTACATAATGAGTGAAGTTTTTCAATATACGTATTACTGTCAGATCATGTACCTAATCTACAACATTAACTGATGTACAAAATTAAATAACTATGTAAAGTTCTGCTATACAAAAATTCTAATTACAATTTTTTTTAACTGAAGACATATATGGTAATGTGAAATGTGATATATCCTATCCTGGACACAAATTTCACTCAGTGAGGTAAAACTTTTACACTTAATGAGATGCGTCACAAATTTTACCTTGGATCTGCAACAGTCAAGTTAAAATTTTTTTGTTAATGGTTTTCATTATTATTATTTACATAATCATAGCACTTTGCAGTTGTTCACTGTATGGTGTCTCTATTTTAATTTTTTGTTGCGCCGCTAAGCGTCCTTAATACCACTGCACTGTGAAGTGTCCACATATTATTGTCTTGTTGATTGTTAAACTCTGTTTTACACATATATTGTAGTAAGTACATACTTTTTCTAGGTACCTAACATAATGCTAGTACCAAATTTGAGCTCTTAAATTTTTTTGATAGCATCCGGATGCCTTCATGAAGTAAAGTGTACTTTTACCATTGGGATAATACACGGTTTTGTTTGTAAAATATATAATATTAAAATAAAATCTTAAACCCCACTTAATTGTGCCGGCTTCGTGTATTTTCCTTTTGGTAATCATAGGAACAGGGTAAAGTAATAGAAATGTTTACTTATCTAAAATTTTGTGATATTGTTTAACTAGTACGATCAATATACATACAAGTTATTATTCAAAATGTTATACCTCAATGTATGACTTAGAAATGGTAGTCATGTTATATTGTTACTAAATAAGTAACTTATACTACATTTTTATACTGGCCAGTTGTTTCAATGTATAGATGGTAGACCGGTTGAGTCTGTTAGCGTGCTGGAAGAGTGCACATGGCTGTCGGCTGTGGGTGATCACTCGGTACCGTACCTCCGTGTATCTTTCCGCTGATCCAGCAGCTGAGTTTCGGGTAATCTTGCGGCGTAGGCGGCTGGTGAGTGATGTGATGATGGGGGAGAGGGGTTTCGCAGGCCTGTTTGTTGGGGAGGGAACGAACTCACTCAGGTTCCAACAGTACATACGGGCTGTCACTCTGTTATTCGGTTCGGTATTGGAATCTGAAAACGCGGAGATATTATTTTCCTAATGTGATAAGGTGTCGTCTTCAACTTCGGTATTGGTGCTGTACCCAGGATATTTCCTGTTATTACGGCGATGTATGAAGATATTCGGGCACTGTGGTGCATGGGTAAGGGGAGGGGGGGGGTGGAGTGGAGTGTTGGATTTAGGAATGGATTCAGAGTACATACTTCCGTACTTTATGTAAGATTTTGATATTGTTGGCAGGGTATTTTAATCTTATCCTCAATCGTTGATGCGGTAATCTATCGGCGTGATAGTAATGTTGTTAGGGGATTTCTCTCTGTGGCTAGTGTAACTATTCAAAAGTTGGCAGTTTTTGTCTGGTGCTATGCTGCATTTTCAGGTTGGTATTACTGCAAGACGTGATGGCCGCGTATTGTTTACTAACAGATTCACACATGGTGCGTTGAGAGTTGTCCTAAAAATTCATTATTATTATTATTATTATTGTTATTTTTATTAATTATAATGATGAACTAAGTGCGTTCGCTAATTACTGTTTTCCACTTTTGTTTTTTGTAAATAGGTATTGTTATTTCAAATAAGATATCATTGGTAAAGTATTACTTCATGAAGTTGCACTGTTAGTATTTCACGCCTTTTATCGCGCTCTTTCTACGTTCAGTAGTTGTACTGTTGCTGCTATTTGTACTAATCTAATGTAAATTAAAATGATAGAAGTGAGGAAAATAGCACATATGGATGTCAAGGTATAGGCGAAATTTTCATGTGATATCACCTTAAAAATTCCTGGGCTGTAAAATTTTGTTGACAGAACTCTATCTTCGTCTTCCTCTGTTGTCTCTGACATGTTAATTACTGTATGCCAATCAGTGTGTAACAAATTTTAAATATTTGTTATGCTAATACCTTTGTGAAAATTAAGTTGATCGAGTTTGGAGACAGATGTCTTTTAGCCATTGTATCGGTACTGCCATCTGAGTATTAACTATATGTGTAGTATGTGAATCGCAAATCAGTGTATTCCTTATAATTATAGTATTTTCCATCATTACTTCGCAATTACACGGCAGTATGACTTCTAACATTCCGATTCGCTCATGTTGAATGGTAGTTGATTGTGACGTATACAAATAATTTTTAATGTATTCGGGGCATTTTAAATTAAGTATTGCTGTGCAGAGATTTGGATAATTTTTATATTTGAATCGTTGGTACACTTAAATGTACAGTCGTCAGGATTGTTTAGTTTTGCTATTGGCTGTGACAGTATAGCTACCACTAATCATAACACCATGAAGATGCTGTTTAAGGACCTACAAGACATCTGTTTTTTTTTTTTCCTCTGTAAGAACGTTTTTTGAGATGGAGAATCTTTGTTCAATATCTGCATTCCCATGAGACAAACTAAGTGCATCTTTAATTACTTTGGATACAAAAGGAAATCTTGGTGAACCATCCAATTTCTTCAGTCTTATGAAATAAGCCCAGCAACTATCAATACATGGTGATGCTGCTGCACTCTCTGATGGTTCATTTTATAACTGTAGGCATTTCCATTCATCTGTAAGCTGATCGTCTGGAATATCCATAGATAGTGTTTTTGATACTTTCCTAATGTATCGACAGCTTCTTTCAGATTTTCTTCCCAGTGGATTGAGGAATCAAAGTGCTTGTTTTAGAAACACTGAGTCTGTCATTACTTTTGCCACAAGATATTTAGCTCCAGTAATATAATGTGCTTGAACACTTTTCAAAAAAAATAAAACTTCTACTTCTGGTAGTTGAAAAAGTTTATCTCTTACTTACCCTGAAAGTACCAGTTGTTGTAAAGGCACTAAATTAACTGCCGCAAACAACATGCAACTTGTCCAATCATATGAAGATGACTTGGTTTAATTTACAGCAGCGCCTTTACATACTCTGCCAGCGAGAGTTCCATTAACTTCTAATAACTTTGAATGCAGAAAATGAATTAAAGGAGCTGAGCTAACATCCCTGATTGTTTGAGTAAAGATGTAACTTTCCTCACACTCTCCTTCTATAAAATGTCTTTACTGTTTTTGGATGGAATGTACTTCAAAAAATGTATTGCTAAACCAGCCCACTGTTCGATTAATCTTTCAACTGCAGCTATTAATGATAACCATCGGGTAAAAGTATGTTTCAAAAATCTGTGTAGTGGTAGATTTAACTGCTGTTGAATCTTCTTATATTCTTCCTAACATGAAGGCCATCCATGAAAATACTGTTACATACCAATCACTAATGTCATCACATCTTCACCAAACACATCCATAGCTTTTAATAAAGCATTATGAACAATGTGATTGGGACAAGTTTCAATATCTACCAAACCTTTAGAATACATTTCCATCTTCTCCTCCTGAAACATCTTGGAGATTTTAATGTTTACGTTAGGTCCATCTGAAGCGATCATCTGAAGGTTTTTCAATGACAAATTTGCTTACTAAAGAATGAAGAGTAACAGCATCAGCTTTACCAGTGAAGAAAGTTTCAAGATGTCTCCTAACAACTTGATTCTGGAGATCCGACCAATACGTAATAGTAACTTACCTCTTTCTTGCTTTCAGCATTTGTAGTCTCATCATAGGAAATTGTATGAGGTGATGAGCCAACATCTTCCAGCATTTCTTTATAGAAATACACACCAAGAGCAACTGTGGTAAAATATTGCATTTTCTTGGGGCAGATAGAAAAACCATCTGCCAACTCTCCTGGAAACATATATTCAAATGTAGATTTTATATCTGAACATGAATTGTTCGAGTAGTCGCTACAAATGATTTTCATTGTCCATATCAATTCAGCATGTGTAGCTTTAATCTCTGGAGTTGTAAATACGTACTGTTGATAGAGACTTGCTCTGTTCTGCTCTGCTCTAGATGTTTATGCAGATGAGGAACTTTGAATTTCAAGTGGATCAATAGACATTGATGATGATGATGATGATGATGACACTTGGTTAACTTAATCTGATGAAGCACTCATTAGCAGTAATTGTTTACCTCCAAGAACATCACTACACTATTTTTTATGTTTTGCGCTTTCAGAATGTTGTAAAACAACATGTAATCCTTTGTTAGATACGTTAACAACACATATATAAAGTTTACAAAACAGTTCGTAATCACTATGTTTTCCTGCCCACACAGATATTTGTACCCATTTTTGTCTTTCTGGTGAAGCCAATCACTTCTGTATTTGCTCCTCCCTATGTTTCTTCTTTATAGTCTTAAAAGTTGCCTTCAAAAGTAAATCTTAAACTGCAACAGAAAAAAAATCTTGAAGTTATAAAAACCTTAAAAGAATAAACTAAAGCATAGTAGTGGCACTGATGAAAGGCTCATGGACAGTCTGAAAACCTGAAAACATCAAACATGAAAGAACAACAAAAATAAGATTTAAATTAAAATACTGTATCAAATTCAATGCATGTAGGTAATAAAACAGAATACTGGTTGAAACATCACAAGTCTTCCAGAACTGAAAAGTGGCAAACTTATATATAGTAAAGAGAAAGTCATACTTAGGAAAAAGCAGGTTAGTTAGTGCCTGTCTCCTCCAACTGTACCAAACACTGGTTAGAAGGGATCTGTTTACCAGATTTACTCTCCCTCTGTCATACTGTATCAAGTGAGAGAAACTGCCTGTCAATAATGAATACCACAGGACCTTAACCAGAGGTTAATCTAAAGCCTATACTGTATGCTATTTCTTTGTAATATAGCTTGATAACATGAACAAATTTATTTAGATATATTTCCATACATTTGTTGGTAGGGAAGATTAAACAGTCTTTAACAGATTTTGCAGTAATGCAATAATTCTTTAATAATAAAATGCAATAATAATAATAATAAGCTAAATTGGTGGTTATTAAAAGCTTGGTACAAAAATAGAGACAAAGTACTCTGATTTTACAAAAAAAAAGAGACTCGCTCTGATGCCTGTACTATTTATACAGGCTTTCACCACGAATTTACTACCGTAAACTTAAATAATTTGTTTCTCTGGTGCTTAAAAAACGCTCAAGTGCAATTAAATTTTAGCGATCAGGCTAACCAGTTTGTTGAACGAGCGCGGTTGCCTATAAGCTTCAATGGCAGCCACCACACGTATTTGTTATTTTACTGTTGCCTCGCAAACTTTTAATTCAGTTGTCATTGAATTTTGTTGGTGGAGCGAGCGGGAGAGAGCCGGAAAGATAGACGCTATATGGTCTTCGTCATCACTTCTCACGTGTTGAAAGCGCGCAGGGCAGCCTAACTCACCATGTGCACGCTCGCCGATAGTTCCACTGGAAGTTTTTATAATTTTATTTCCGCAGATTTTTTTCTTTCACGGCTGTGGCTTACCTGTTGACGGTAAGTGTGTTTCGTTATTGCTTTGATTTAACGGACTTTTTTTATTACCTTAAATTCTGACAAAACATGCCCGACAATTTGACTTTTTTTTGGGGGGCGGAAATATAAAGTCCGATTTAACGAAAAATCTATTTAGAGTAAACATTTTCAGCTCCCATGGCATTTTGTTAAATTGAGGTTCTACTGTGTATAATGATTAATAAAGAGATGCATACACAGGAAAATAACCAAATGTTAAAGATTTTTTTTAGAATATCTTTTGTTAAGGATAGCAAAATGCAGACATATACTCAAATTCAACAGCTAATTTTCCATACAATATGACACCAATTTTAAATCCAAAGCCTCAATTTCCGGAGTGGCCCACAAGGTACATATTAACCAGGTGACCTTGGTCGGTTTAATAATCTTAGTATTGGGGTAATTTGGTGAAGAAATTGATGATGTGAATTAAGTGCTTAAAAATATTACATTGTTCCATTAATTTGTAGTTTATAAATTTTTCCACTATGTGGCATAGAAACCTAAATTTTGAGTGTGTCAAAGTAATCCTTTTTATGGTATCATAACTATATTATTTTCAAAAGAAAACTGATTCGTGTGGCAAAACGTGAACTCTGTACCAAACCAGGTGAGAGTAATGTTATGAAAAATGATTAGCATGGGGTAGACCTATGCCAGTGTGACTTGTGTCTGCTTGTACATACAGCCTCATAAAAGTTTTGTATTTGCAAAAGCATTTAGCAGTTAGTGGAATGTTGTTTTCACATTAATGAAAGCTGGCACTCTTCCAAAGAAATTTCCTTTGCGTAAGGAGCATCTCTGTCAGGGGTGCAGAATGTATGTCAAGTGTGGCAATCCATTATCCAGGCCAACAAACTTCTTTACTGGTTTACTTGTTTGCTGTGGTTATGCCTTCTCTATCTACTCGAGATGTTCTAGTTGTTCATCCTCTTCACATAGTACATGGCCTAGAAAATCTAATTTCTGTTTGCCAATGTGGCATTTATTTGGTGACAGATCAGGTGACTGATATTTCTATGTTCGCGACCAGTTGATATTGTCTAAATATGTCACAACAAATTCACCTATATGGCCCCCTAACACAAGCATCATCATTTTTAGAAAGTTGATGGCTTTACTGTATGTGGAGACTGTCGCACCACATTTTGCATAAACCCATCTGAGTGGATTATCTTTCCATGACAGAATTCCTTGAGATGTCATACACTTAATGGCATGCGCCCATTTGTCTATAGCGCTCGCAAAAATATGTTTTTTTAATCCAAACGTATGCCGATATCCATAAGTAACTTTGGTACACTTAGGTTTATCTTTATGGGTCTATTTAGTTAAATGACCCTGGACTTATGGTTACCGTAAAAACCTTTAAAATCAGAACAAAACTACTTCATGCAGTGCTTTACTTATGGCACTAGATAGCCGGCATGCAAAAATATTTTTTTTGTGGCCATTACAGGCTTTCTTTTGCAAAATAGCTATGTAACTTTGTCTGCATTATAGTCGTAGTTCAAGATTTTTGTCACAGCATTTAATACAGTAGTAATCAAAAAAAATTCATCGTACTTACTGTTTTCAGTGCAAATAATGACAGGCATTGTGTGGCCTTAGGAATGGTAACATTGTGGAAGTTCAGCATTTCCTCAAGAGATTGCACGCTGGTCGAAAAGGTTCTGTTTAGGATCTAGGTCTGCAGTAACTAAAGCAAATGGAAGAAAAATAATACAAAACAAAATATGCTAAGTGGTGGTGGACTCAATGTACTACAAAACCAGAAGACTGCTCTGTGCTCAAAGAGAGAAAGTCAGGTCTGAGCCCTTATGTGGAGATGTTTTCACTCCACCACCCGAAACACTGACCTGTCTCACACTGACTGATTTTGTTTGTCTGGTACTTGTGTGCACTGTGTTGAAACTATGTCATGACTGTTCTTCGCATGTGATCATGGTATGTGAACAAGTAACTATCCCAAGTCTCTCGCATACTATGCAGCATAAGCTGCATGGCCACATTCACCGTTTACAACATTTGACTTTACATGGATTTATTTTGTACACTTTAGTAAAAAACCAGTTATCACAGCAATGAATGAGTGTGGATAAAGTTGTCCTTGTCCACTCTAGTATCCTTGCACATGCACAAGAATCTCAAGATGACTGAAATAAATTGCATGTAGCACCTTGTTTCCTGCTATCCATGTGATTAGATTAACAAAAGTTAGGTTTATGCACATTTTGTCTTCAACATGTTCTGAGCACCAAATGACACAGTCTGCCCTCAGATACGTCAAGGGGGACATATATGTCTTAAGAGTCTGGACTAATACTTCAGGGCAATAAAAATTTCATGGGCATAGGGATAAATTAAACATTTATTTTACTATGGTTTTAAGAACTTTCAAAAAATATAACAATACCTTCTACATTAAGTTATTAATTATTAAAATTGCACCTTTTATCTCATTCATTTAAAACAAAAAGATAACATATTATGTATTATGTTGAACGGGTCTTCCAGCTCCGTTCGTGTTGTTTTGTCTCAGGGAATGGGCTTAGGAGGTTGTGTTGCGGTCAACAGAAATTCAGGTTAGGGTTGATTTGGATTGGAAATGCTAAGTGGGCAGTCTCTCTCTCTCTCTCTCTCCCTCTGGCGTGTCCTCCGTCAGGTGTGCCGCCTTCATTCTTCTCCATTTGATTGTTGTAGCTTTTACTCAAGTGGCCATCAAGCAAATTTAACTGCATTGGAGAGCAGGGCTGCAATCTTGAGTGGGAGTGGATGAGCAGATGGGAGATTTTGTGGGCTACAGGAGGGGGGGGGGGAAGTGTCAAGCTTATCTTGGCCCACTTCCATGTGAGCTCACCTTCGTTTTGGTTATAATTTACAAGGCGCAGGTTCAATATGAACAGAAGGAGTCTGCCTCGATTGGTTGACTGACGTCTTATTGGCTGCAATACCTGGAAGGCTGGGGCCTTAATCCAGAAATTAAGGTTCCCAATCATTATCAAAGTGTCATTTTTGTAACGACAGAAAATGAGCCTGCATTTAGGACATATTCCAGAGGTATGTTGCGGTAATATTAGCTTGTATTATTTCTGTGAATGGGACGTCTTTTAACTTACTTTACGGTATAGAAGTGTTAGTGTAGTGAGGAAGTTGCCAAATGACCTAGCTGTTTAATGGAGAATATGTAATGGGAGAAATTTTGGACTTGTGTGGTTTTGGGTTTGATATCTCACTCATGAACCTTGAAATTAATTAATTGCACATTTTGGGGTTATGTGAGTAACGAATAAGAGATTTGTGAATCATAAAAAGAATGAACAGTAAAATAACTGTCCACTGGAATTGAACTGATGTAACTTTTCTAACTTCTGTACAAATTTAAGAAACATACTTAAAACCCCTTTTTTTTATGTCACTGTTATGTTCAAATGAGCATCAGTGTAATGGAATTTGTTGTATTTTTATTTTTTGTTCAGTGGCATACATTTAATATTTTTGCCAGAATTCTCATTTTCTCTTTTGAAAGGCAACCTTAATGTCAATAACTATAAGGTTAGATTATTGACTAATAACTCCACTTAGAGGAGATGTGTGTTTATGAGTTCATATAGTGTTATGTGTTCGAGAAGTTTTGAATTGTGCCTGTATCTAAGTGAGAATTAGGTACAATGGCATACTTAATTCAACTGGGAAATTTTCTTATTTTAAAAGTATACTTTGCATTTTTTAGGTTACATTGTCTTTAGTTCATCACCCATAGTGACTATCCAGTGGTGTCATGAGGAAGTAGTGGGTTCCTTTGAGTTACAAGAGGCTGTTGGAAAAAGCATCATCAGCCCTTCTGTTGCCTTAATTCTGCTTAAAATTAGTCGCCTTCACTAGTCCTGGCAATGGACCTGTAACATTTAATATCAGCAGGTCTCTGTCGAAAACCAGTTGAATTCTCACCAAGCAACCGGCTCACAGGAAGGGACTGTGATTCCCATGGTCAACGAGGACGCCACCAGGAATATGCACACTAAGCACCGAACCTTACACCTATTACAGGCTGGGTTGATAGTCTGGGGATGCATTTCTCCTTATGATAAAAACCGTGTAGTTCAAGCAGACAGTGATGCAGTACAGGAACAAGAGAGCCATCCATGGTAACTCCAGCAAGGGTACAGAATGAAGGAAGAGGCAACACACAGATTGACAACCAGAGTAGCAGAGGCACGCATGAAGCAGCAGACATATCACAATAAAATAGGCTGCGTCTAACAGTGAGTAGTGCCTACTACAACCAGATTACAATGCGTACATGTGCCACCTCACTCCCTTGAATAGTACCTGAAATGTTTCTGGCCGACTCCCAATTTATCTTAGCCAGTAACATTGTGGCCATGCATAGGGGCCACCAGCAACATAGTACAGAAAGATCAGGGCAGGAGGATGAAGGTCCACAGGGATGACCTACATATTGCACAGCTCAGTGAAATGGAAGGATCAGATTTACTTCTTCAGGATAGGGCCAATTGATCATTTGCAACATTACAGATGTTCATGCAAGGCAATAAAACAAGTTGATGAAAAATTATTTTCACCAAAAATGTTGGTTCTATTTATGGTGAAAATATTTCATATGATACTCATGTTTCCTGACTTATTATCTGTTTATTGTTGGCATAGGTACATATTATTTATTTCAGCACGTACTTAACCTAACCCAGTAGCGTCATATAACTACAACAACAAAAACACCAACGAAACTAAGAAAAGAACAAGAGACCATATGATAATGTTATTTGCAGCATGCAACTACCTTTACGTAAGGTTTTTTGTGCTAACTGTGTCAGTGGTTAGACGTGAAACAACGAAAATAAAATATTTTGAGGTTTTATTAGTAATAATAAAAAAAATACTTAAATACTACATGCATAGTTCATCATGTATCTAGAGAATGAGGGAAGAAAGAATACATATCCCTTTATGGTTGGGTTATAACACAGTATTGTAGGATTTCCAATGAAGACAATTGAACATATTATATTACAGTGAACCCTCGATAACTTGGACTAAAAGGGGGGAGCTGTCTGAGGTACGATTTGTCCGTGTTATCGAGGGGCATCTAGGGAGGAGGGGTAATCAGTCATTAATCACAAGAAAAGTGAGGAAATCAGTACAATATCATTTCTACAAGCAAACGAGGCGGCAATATATACTGCTTTGTACGTATCAATTTACAGGAGGGGGTAGTGAGGAAATTGTCACTGTAACGTGGAGAACTATAAAAGAACGTCAAACAACCTAGGCAGGCAGATTTTTTTTTATTTATTTTTTATGCTACATCTGGCTGATCTTTTTTTATCTGTCCTAGAAGCTGGCACCAAGGCACTCTTCTACCACATAAAATTTCTCACCCCCTTCTCTCGTCTGGCTGGCGACAGTCTATGTGCGTGCGTGTGTGAGAGAGATAATAGTTGGAGATAAGCTAGGGACGCAGAGCGCGAGCGGAAGTAGTCAAGGTCAACCAGTACAGTCTCAACATTAATATAAACACTGCACGTGACCACACACAACTCACGAGGTGTTTACGGGAAAAACTGCTTAACATCACCATGTCATAGTGCCTGCAGCCAGCTGCTAGCCGGATAATTACGCCTACCTCATTCAGAGTTCCGAAGACACAAAAATAATTTTCCTCTTATACAAGAGCAGATAGGGTACTGTAATTAACAATCCTTTTGGATCACTTTACAGAAATATATGAACTTATTTTAACCTTACAGATTTTTAAAATTTCATTTTATGCATATAAACTGAATCATAAAACATGTAATTTACAGCTTTATTCTTACACAAGTTGTCACACTAAAAAGCAATAAAACTCTAATCATGTTCAAACTGAGTTAAATGGGAGTAAAATCAACCAAAAGTAAAGCACAAAAAATATTTAAAAATGCATTTATGAACATGAATTGTTATGTGTCAGACAAGTGTCTAAATTACTGTATGTAACAGAAATGAGATTAGTCAGTTGGTCAGATGCAGCTTGCAGTTCTACACATCACACCACAATCTCTCTTGTACTGATGTACTATTTGTTTACCATCTCCTCCAGATATGTATCATTCAACCATTTCAAATTTTTCCTACGAGAAAATGTTTTTTTCCAGGGCCTCTTTGTTAGAATACGAGGCCAGGAGCAACGTAAATCTCGGTCTACCTTTGAGCATTTTTTTTGTTTAGTGGAAGTAACGGCCATGGTTGAAGTGATAATGTGCGCTTGTAGGCCTCCCTCCATATTATTTTACCTTGTCTGCGTCGTCATAGATCAGTGACATCTTTACACACACTTTACACTTAAAATATATTTCACAGATACCATCAACGTTAATGGGAACTCAATAAAAGCCCATTCATTGTAATCGTTTAACTTGTTCAAAAGCGAGGCCCTCTGGAATGTGCGACCAGGTGCAAACGCCCCTTTCTTTCCCCGCCTTTTTTTTAATAATATATTAAGCTCTGGATTTTTTCGATATCGCACCGGCCTGTAGCGTAGTGGGTTAGGCACCAGTTTACAGTGCGAGAGACCCTGGGTTCGAATCCTTGTTCGGGCATGGATGTTGTGTTATTCTTTCACCTCACTTCACCCTCATTGGCTTGTAAGATGTCGTTAAAGGGCCGTAAAACCTTCTCACCACCTTGCCTACATTGCAAAGCAAACCAATTTCTTTTATTTTTTTTATTAATGTCCAGAACAAATTTTTTTGTATTCTTGAATTTATCGTACATACCAGAACAAAATTAATTTCCCTTTAAGTGCAATTGTGACCTGTAGTTACCGTCCAATTCCCCAGCATCGTACTGAAATGTTTAGTTATGACGCACATACGTGTGTGGCTCGCGCGGTGAAGAGGGAGGAAAGATAAAGAAGCGTAGTCTGCCTGCTGAGTTGCATCTCCACTTGCGCACTTTGCTAGCAACATTTTACCACACGGAACTTGCCAGATATTTTACGGTGGGATCATTAAAACCTAAGTAGCTATGAGCAACTGCGTTTAAATGTTAATACTGTTTTTATATAAAACATGATGAATTGAAATGAGGCAGACACAATTTTCTTATGATTTTAAATTTATTTAAAATTATTCTCTTTATTTTTTTTTTCCAAATTCTGTCCGAGTTATCCAAAGTCCTGGACATCGAGGTCCGAGTTATCGAGGGTTCACTGTATTTGCATCATTTTAAAGACAAGATTCCTTCTTCAATACAGGTCGTCTATTCAGCGATATTGCAGTTTTGCAAAACAAAACACAGCACTCTTCTTGCTGCTTTATGGAGTTTTGAGGACTCTACCTTTCTGAGATACAAGCACTCAAAAGCTGGAGCACTGTTGCAATGCTGACAGGTAGGCAACCTGTGTAGCATGTACATGGAGACGTTCTGCTGAGGAACACTAGTGATGTACAACTTTATTACTGAGAGGTATGCAACACACATGACAAGTAAAGGCGAAGAGAGGCACTTGTATGCAAAGGCACAGGCAGGATGTCTTTTGTGTACGTGTAATGCAATAAATCAAAAAATGTTTTATCATTTAAAATTTCTGAAAACACAAGAGCTACAATGTGTACATACTAGCACAAAACACAACATGACTAACTACATCCCTGTATTTACGTTATACAGAACAGTCTTAGTTACTCTTTATAAGTTTATAAGCAGCATGTGTTCAAATTGTCCTCTATCTATCCCAACACACGCACAAACATGATGCACAATCACGACCTGCACCACATGCAATTGATTGTTGGTTACATGCTTTACAGCAACATGCAGTCTGGCAATGGATTCCTAGATGCTTCCTATAATTTCTTTGTGCACCTGTTCCTTAAGGAATCCCCACGAGGAGTAGTCTAAAGGATAGCGATCCGATGAACTTTGCTGTACAAGATACACATTCTTTTCCTTCCTATCTATCAACATACACAGATGCGATCTAATTCCAGGTGAGCTGCTACACTGTAATGCTTCAGTGTGTAATCATGATTATTATGATAAATTCATCAAGCAATAAGGCTAATATATATATATATATAGTTTTTTAATTGGGATTTTTTTTTTCAAGGAATTAGACACACAAGTTGGAAATTGTAAAAACACTGGCCAAAGAATTTACATATTTATTTTCAAAACTTTACATTATATAATCATAAAAATATACATTGCAAGCAAATAAACAAGATGTGTAGTGAACATTATTACTGTATAAGTAAAATGCCCAACGGTAGTTATTGTCTTGAAATCATCATGTGTACAACACTTCCTGTCTGTTGTAAAATTTCAACTGCTTCATCATAATTAATTTTGCTGAAATCAGTACCATCAACCTCCAAAATTTTATCTCCTGGAAGTAGAAGAGTGCTTGCTGGCCCATTGGCATCAATGCTCACAACAAAAATTCCCTTCTGAAAAAGAAAATTATTTAAATAAAAATTTTGTGAAGTTTAAAATATCATCTTCACGAGCATTAAAATTTTGTAAAACATTTGTTTAGGTTACAACAGTTTTTAAAAAATGAAACTGTGTCCACACCTTAAAATGTACATATTATCAAATGAATTATTAAAATAAATAACTATACACTGTAATATATAGAAAATTACACTATTATGACACACAATTAATGAAAGCATAAACATTTGGCTAAAAGAGTTTTAAACTCATTTGTTTTTCAAGTCAGTCCCCTGCATGTGCCTATGTACCGCCTATGAAATGGATTCTAAGAGCAGAGATCTTGAAAATGGGCAGCATATGGCAGGCTTGGAGGCAGTTGCCAAAGGATAAGAATGGCAGCAGATCACATTTCTGTTCCTACTTCATGCAATATCCTTGCACCAGCCTGCGTGGTATGTTTCCACAGCTTTGAGACTTACCTGTGTGTGTCAGCATTAGCACATTCACAAAATAATTCCAAAACAAACCTCCTTGTTCTTCAGAAACTATTAATTTCACCATTAAAACATTTCTTTTAAACCACATGTTAAGTATAATACTATAATACTGCAAATAAATGTGCTGATAAAAGGTTTTGTGAATTTGCATAAGGGAAAGTAACAAACTGAGATTATCACAAAATTAATCATATTTATCCACTACACATTTGCAAGGTTTTATAAAGTTATCTATAAATTTTGCATTATAACACAATAAGTCACATGCAAAATGTATGTACCCAATACTGTAAGAACTTTTTAAAACAATAACTGAAGGAAATTCTTTCCCTCTACTGTTTAACTGAAACATTGCTTGGTGAATATGACATCAATTTGGCAGCTCATTAGTAAAATATTGTTGTTATTATTGTAGCAGTAATTATCTGCAGAAAAAGTTGTTTAAAACCTTAAACATTGTACATTTTAGAAGATTTAAGTCATAGTGGTGGGAAAAATATTTCACAAACACTATCACCACTAGATCTAAGAAACCTAGTCCATAATTATTCTCTGACTCATATGCAGCCTATATATTAAATTTATACCAGTTTACTGATAACTTTTTAAACTGAACACTTTAACAAATATTTTCAATCACACATTAGAACAGAAAACTAAAATTCTACTATTTTTGAAGGCTGTATCAAAAGTAATATAGTACTAGAAATAAATTTCAAGTCTTGTGGAATAAGCTAAAATGACCTAGTTATCACACATCCATTGTTACTTTTCAGAGACAGATTTCTACATAGGTTATATTTCTACCTTTAAGGCTTGGTTTCATATTGTATTTTATTATTTTTCGCTTTTTTAGAATTCTTAGAAGAAAATTGTTAAATATACGATTTTACCTCGAATTCTATTTACATTTCGCTAAACTGTAGACCTTGAAATTTAGCTGTTGACCTAAAATTATGTCGCAATCTGTGTGGCAAATTTTTTTTGTATCCATAATTTGCCAGACAAATCACAACCTAACTACTGTTGCCACCAAACGACGTGAGGGCTGGCCTCCCTAGTCCCAGTTTTCCCCCACTCTACGCTCTGGCCACCCTGTTCCGGCTAGTCGCGTCACCCTTCCCGACTCAAGATCAACCGCTGAATAGTGTACTACGCATCCTGAAAACATTTACATCCTCAGTTCTAACAAAAAAAAAACACACATTTAATATGTTTTTTACTAATCTCAGTAGCAATTCGTTGGCAATGGCTTACAGTACCCGGAATTCTGAGTTATATATTAATTCTAAAGTATAAGTGTACCTGCCATGATAACGGTTTGTAAAACTTAATCAAAAAAATTTATTCCGTGGCAAGAAATCCTGCAGTTGAGGAGAAGTCAAGCTATAACTACATTTATAATAACAATAAATACATTTTGGGATAAATGAAACGTTAACAAATCTCTGCAAAAGCAACATTAGGGATATGTTTAGCTGAACAAGATTCCGCGGTGCTGTAGTGGTCTGAACAATAGTTTTGTACTTAGCGGTCCAGGTTCGATTCACTGCAATATCACTCTCGAATTTTGGATTTCGAAAACGTAGCGGGCCTTGGCACTGGCTGGCGAGTTTTATTGACGTATTCTTGTTTACGCCGCTGTCACATTCTGTAGCTGATTAATACCTCATATTGCCTTCTCAAGCTCTCAACGCAACAATGTACAGCGTTAACCAAAATTTCTCCATTCCATTAAGTTGAATAAATAGGAAATATATTAAATATATAAAAATATACCTATAAAACAATTTAAAATTATCATCATCGCTTATCAAGTAGATTATAATATTCATCACTAACCAATAATTTTATACATATGTATATACACGCACACTAGTAGTGAGCAGATCATTTTTGCTTCAGTTAAAAAATCTCTTTGTACACCAGATAGGCAGTTAAGTCATCAAGTATTTTTTAGTGGAAAAGCTGCTAGTTGAACTAACTCCGCAGCAGAATATGTAGCTATAGTTGTCCACGTGACTACACCTGGACCTTGTTTATAATTCCAGCAAAGTTGATATTGTGGGATAGTTACAGACTTCTAAATGTAAGAGGGCAGCCGAATGAAATACGTAGTTTACGTGGTATGAAGACTTATTTCCACCGAGCACAACCATTGGTGATGGTGCCCTCAATAACATACTTTTTTTCAACACTTCCACTTGAAGTTAAGTGCCATTAGGCAGTTTTTGCGGAATAATGTTTTTTCAGAAATACAAACTTTTTTGTGTCCCAACCTTGAGGTTAGTGAGATGGTATGTGTGGGATGACGCTGTCGAGAAACTTTAGTGGATAGTAGACAGCATTATACATATTTACCACTATTGAACGACTTCATCCAAATTGCAATAATTTAATCTGTTTGCAGTTTTTGTGTGTGTCAGAATTGCACATTTTCACAGCTTTCAAGGCGTTTGAGTCAAGAACTTTCGGAACAATAGACCGAAGCTACAAACAACTGTGTCATATAATGTTGAAATTATTCACGAAAACTAATTTTAAAAAATAACTTCGTTGGCTTATGGATGTAGTACAGAAACGATAGAACTGTAGGTTAGAACGAAACTCCGGTATAATTTATTTCTAGCTGGTCGTATTTGCTATTCGGATCGTCTGCCTTAAAAGTTTAAAAACTAAGTTTTATTTTTAATAATTAAGTTATTTTATAAAATAAAAAAAATTGCGTTACAATCTGAATTTCGATAAATCCTTGAATCAAATTTTGGACTACTTTACCTTAGACGTGAAAAACACGACAATAGCCTGCTGGGTTCAAGATATTATCGACGATTAATTGTAAACACATATCATTACTTTTCACCTCCTTAGGTGGGGAATTTTTTAGAAAATAGCACAAATCTTAAACGAAAAACACGTCCATATATAAATATCAGGTGGGTCGATTGTGAATCGAAAACACAATTTTCCCTCTTTTTATACCTCTTTAGGGCCGAATTAGGAAAATATATTTAATTGGCATTTTATATATTTACATAATCATTGATCTAAAGCAAAGATCACTTCGATTTCTCGATTGGTTCGATAGCTGTGAAGGAATAATTGAAAAACACATTTCACATATTTTCACCCCCTTAATTATCAAATTTCGAAACATCTTAGAATACTTGCAGTGATTTGTATATATAACCAATAGATGTAAAAATCACGACGATAGCCGACTGTGTTCTACTGATATAGACAATTCATAAAAACATATTTTCTTTCTTTATTACGGCTTGGGGGTTGAATTTCAAAAAATCCTAAAACAATTTTTTTGATATTTATGTAAGCAACATTTTGAAGTAAAAACCAACTCTCTTATACCGAATGATTCTATAGATATAGCTATTTTATCGGAAACACACTTAAGTCTTTTCACCCCTTTAAATGTTGAATTTTGGAAAATCCTGGAATTGGCTAATATATTCTTTTTTATGTGTGTCCCATTAAAGTAAAAATTACGATGATATGCCGTTAGATTCGAGCTCTATCAACATTTATTCGAATATACACTTCACCACTTTTCACCTCTTTAGAGGTCGATTTTCGAAAGATTCTTTCTTAGTGCTCGCCTACGACCTGAGGGGAAACCACACAAAAAATGTCGCGCTTCTAGGTCCAGTGGTTTGGGCTGCAGTTTGACACGTCAATCAGTAAGTAAGGGTTCTCTTGTGTTTGTGTGTGTATGTGTATATATATATATGTGTGTGTGTGTGTGTGTGTGAGTGAATGTATGTGTGTGTGTGTGTGTGTGTGTGTGTGTTAAGGCAGTTAGGCCTAAATCAAACCCTAAAATTTAGTGTTACGAAATAAATTGTAAAGTCTCGCGGAAAATACAAGGCAAAGATTTAGAAGTGCTGATGCAGACTAATATACATTGCACCGTAACTTCGTATGGGACGTTCGTTATAAGAACGAACGACGTTTTCAAAGAAACATCTGATACATTTTTGGAGAAACAAAGTAGTTAGGGATGTATGTAGGTGTGTATGTATATTTCAAGGTTTATTGCAAAATGATGAGTAGTTATATAAGTGTATGGTAGTTCTACATGTATTTAATTTAGTTTCCGACATTAAAATTCCTCCCCAAAATTTTAGACAGTAATTCTGCATCAAATTACATTTAACACATTCAAGTTATCAACGATTAGGGTTCTATTACTTCACAATCAACGCACACTTGCATGAACCCTAAAATATACATGCATAAATTCACATCCAACTACCATGAGTGAATCTATAAAGTGAACTGGAATCAGTTCTCGCTTGCAAATACAATTTATGCAGAACAGTCCTGAAAACTGAGAAAGATGATACTTTCTATATTTTCTGTTGAATGTCAATGTAATAAACTTAATTTAATGAGACCAACGGAATCAACATATAAGTCAATCGAGAATTTATTGTAACTATCTTAAGACTTTTGTCTATTACCTTTAATTACAATTTCGGTAATGTGTTTTAAATCATAACAAATTTTAACAGAAATACCACAACAAAACTTTACCACTGACTAAATGTTTCTGAGTAAATTACTCTATTAAACTGTCAGTTGTTGAGTTAATGTCACTAACAAAATTTGTTTATTAATGTATTGTTCAAATTATAATATAAAAAGGCAAATACGTATCATAATTATATAGTGCTAATTTCGAATTATTACCTAATGCAAATTACCTAAAAAATTTTTACAATGTTTCTACTTGTTCAATATAGTGGGTAGACAAACTAAACATGCTTAATAATATTGCATTCAAGTCATTTATGTTATTACGTACTTATTATTTTAATAAAGCGCAATTACTTGACTGCATACAATCGGTAATAATTCGGAAACAAACACAACTTTAAGAAATTGTTGTTATGCGGATCTGTTGGTGTATGGATGAACACAGAGAGTCCGAATTAAAGAGTAACCTATATCTGCTCGCGAATTTAACTGTGTTTTATATATGTTCTGAGATGGTAGAATTAAGTTACTGATTTTATACCAGCCATGACGTGGCATCAGATATTTTACAGACTGTCGGTAACCTCTGCCCTTGGCACGGCTTTAAACAACAGGAAAGGGTAGGCTGTGGTTGTCTGCAACAATTTTAAAATTTGAGTGACGTGTATTGTAAAATTAGTATTCTTAATACAAAAATAAAAATACAGCAGTTATAAAGATTTTACTTTCTTGCTATGAATATATTTTTTATCGCGCGCTATTTGCTACTGTTCACAGTCTTGTCAATACTGCAGAGCAAACGAGGACCAATGTGTTTTAAATGGCACGCAGCGCAGCGTGAAGGCGGAGCCTACTCTCTCTTCCACTCCTGGCCCCCCTCGCAACAGGGTTTCCTCACCCCCGCGCTGGGAGACCTCACCAGTTCTGGCGACTACAGTATACATTACTAGCTCTATTGCCGCGATTGTACTGTAGCACAAAGTAAAGAGAATTTGCGGTATAGTCGCCAATTTAACATTTATCTTCTCAGAAGCCCAAAAAAGGGAAAAATAATAAAATTCAATACGGAGACTGAAACCGAGCCTTAAATATTCTGTTTACTTTTGTTTGCTGCTTGCTTACTTACACACTCATGCATGCACGTGCACACGCACACACAGATTGAACACAAGTATTATGTTAGGGTTTCTATGTATGCTATATTTCTCTTCTAGTTAAGTGTTTTTTTTTTACATTCATAAACAATTTTAATGTAAATACTTAAGTCATCACAAAACTAACAGACAAATTTTGAAAATGTGTTGTAGAGTGACTGACCCTACCCGCCTATGCTGTTTTACTTTAATTTTTTTTTTAATTTAAATAATAACAACTGCCTACATATATAAAGCCTCCAACCCGTTAAGGCACATCCATATAATTAATTTTAAAGTTTGTGCTGCGAAATGGGACCCCATCTTCATAGTCGCCTGGTTGAGCCACTAAGGCCTGGCCTATCAAAATCTAAATATAAAAGTATCACTGTGTTTTGACGAAGTGCATAGTTCCATCGCTTATTTGGAATATGTGTCAATAAACAACCTTTTCAATTTATGCAAAAAAAAACTTGCACTGAATGCAGAATGGCCAGGAAATGAACTTTATTCCTGCATAACTATGGAATGCCATCCAGAAGAAATTAGTTTAATATTTGAATAACTATTTAGGTCAAGTTTCTCAAATTTTGTCAACTCAATTAATTAAGGGCAACGGTGCACGCTAAAATTCAGTCATGTGTGGGAATAAGTCGCAAATAGACTTAAACCGCCCACAAATGCGCACTTGTATGCTATCAGTGTGCAGTTATATCGTATCTAACGCAGGGAGCTGGATATCGGCAGTCAGTTGGCAGCGAGCCTTCAGAGAGTGAGACTGTACTTCTCTTCGCTGTGCGCTATGACATCTAGCGGCCACCACTTGAACCACCTTAAATGTAGCTTTTTCCTTTGGTCCTTTCTGCTTCGCCCTTCTCATCGCTCGGACTCTCACTACTCGGACTAAACAAAGGGTCGTGGGAAGGAGGCGAAGAGTGTGGGTAGTGAGATTACTTATCTCGACAAGTCTCGCATGCATGCGACCACGAGTGACGCGGTGTGGATAGGGACTGGCTAGGGACATATCAACTCACACAGCCCAAACCTCTGGACCTAGACACACAAAATTTTCAAGGTGGCTTCGCCTCATGCCGTGAACTCCCAACAAGAAGGAATTTTTCTAAATTGGGAAATTAAATTGGCGACAGGAAGTAAATGAGTTTGGCAAGATTACGTTGTTTTTGCTTCAAAATATAGTGTATTCATATACATATTACAATATTTTTAGGTTTTTTTCAAATTTCTAAATGAAGGGTGAAAAACTTAAAATGTATTTTAAACAAATAGCTTTCAACCTGCTGAGATATCTAATTGATTTTCACAAGCTTTCATAAATACTAAAAAAACCTGCTTTTATTGTGTCTTTCCCTTGAAATTTTACCGAAAAGGCCGTTACGAAATATAATGTGTTTACAAATAATTCTCAGTAATTCATAAACCCAAGGAGATAACAAGATTATTTTTGAATAGGAATGAAACTTACGTGACAAGTTATTTCATTTGCCCCCCCCCCTAACCTCCGAATCTGACATCAGGTGTGTAAATGGAAGTAAAATGTTTCAGAACTCCGGCAAAATGAGCATGGCTACAAATGAATAATTCAAACACCTTTTGGTTTTGGACCCCATACACACATTAGAATTCTGATTACATGTCTTGGTGTTATCAGGTATTATGTAAGTCTGTGGTGAGGGACATTTATAGCATCCCTTGTAATAGATTGCGACTGGAAATTTCTGATATGTTGCATGCACATGTTTGTAGCAGAAAATTTTTTTATTTAAAGTATATGACAAAGTTGTGAAATGTGAAAAGCATAGAGGACGCAGCTGCCACAGGACAAGCTAAGAGATGGTGAAAGGCGACAACGATACACAACTATTAGGGAATGTACCCTGTTTATTTTAACGTTTTAAGAATAGGTACTAAAATTTTGTTAAATAACAATAGTAATGGATGAAGCCGCAGCTGGAAAGGTAGTTATGTATGACTTAATTTCAGACAGTAAAACTTTTTCATATTTTAGGATTTCATAAAGTACCAATGCTAAAGTAATTACGTACTACATTTACATATTAGGTAAGCATGATAAAACACTCCCTTTTGGTAGCTAAATAAAAATTCCATATCCGAAATGCCAGCATACATTTATACGTTTTTGTACTGAAATATTTACCGTCGCAGTATGTCATGCATGTATTTTAACGTCTTTGAGAAAGTACCGAAACTGCGAAATTATTTCAGTTTACAATGACAAAACTAAGCATCTTTAAAATATGTAATGGTATTACATTTGAGATTTGTTTTGTAATACCACATTCCAATAGGAACAGCTCTATCGCGTCACTTTGTCACTTTTTAATAACGAGCTGGAACAAATTTTTGTTTCCTCTTGAACCTTGAACTTGGTGTGGTGAAACAAACCACAACACGGAATAAAATGAGTTACATCAAACATGTGTTTGATTGATAACAAATACATTGCAGTTCATCCACCTGGCTATTTTTAATGAACATGGCCCAACATAACATAGTCCAAAACATAAAATAATTCAATACAAATTTTTTTTTTACTTCAGTTACAATGCATACATTATTATTTATTTTTCTGGGTTAACTAGATTTTACTGGATCATTTACGACGGTATGAATATAATTACTACATGAGTTTAGTGACTGAAAAAGATACTAAAATGTCATTGATAAAAAAGGAATTTTTGCGTTTGTCACTTACACCTGCATTCGGGCATGTCTTCCCATTGTGAAACATTCAAAAACTCAACATTTAACCAAGACTGAAATTTAACAATATTGAAATATACCCTAAACCTGCTTGTTTCCTTCGAGCGGGAAAGTGTAAAAATTAAATATTCTTAATGAAAACTTTTCTGCTAAAGCCCAGAAGTTTCTTGAAAGTAAAGACTGAAACTCAACCCTAAAAATTAAAATCACTATATATTAACATTCATAAGTATTACCATTTTATAAGTATGGTTAATGTTGTTACAAATATAAAGCAAGCAAAGTACATAGAAATATAACAGCACTAAGCATTTTCACTACATCATTGGATCTTGCTAGCAACTTGATTGTAACTAAATGTAATTTCTTGGTCCTGTAATAATCATACAGTTATATTGTCTCATAAAAATTCATACGTCTTTCAAACGTTAAAAAAGACATTTTACAAACCATAGATAAATATGATTAACAATCAACATAAGTATATATGGAAGTAATTATTATTTGATTTAAATGTTTATCCAATAAGTTTGACACTACAAAGGGAACAAATAATCTCATCAACCTAAAGGTATTGTTTTATATGTTTAATCACAACACAATTAGAATTAGGAGAAAGATAAATAAGTTTTACTTCGGCATATTCCGATGCACAATTTGGGATTTTCAGGTCACAAAGGCCTATTTGACGCATATCAAGTCTTTGGAATCAATTTGTTTTCCTTTCTTGAACATACTAGTCATACATTTCAGCAAAAAATTAAAAAAAGGTGAGTGTACGGAATGCTATTTACTACCGTTATTCTTGTCCTCTTTACTTTTCTGTTCAGCCTGTGCATTTTTAATGTATGTTGGGTCTTTACAATGCAGTACTCGAGCATGCCAGGAATCGGCAATTTCTGGCAGAAAACATTCCTAAATAAACCTATGTAACTTGGGTAGGCCCTACCATATTTGCTTCCCAAAGGTTTTTGTCTCATTCCACTATTTTAAGTTCAGTGCCTAAGTCGCAATGAATAACAAGTATGCATGTATTTCACTGTGCTGTATTTAACTGTCCCTGTCTTTGATAGCAAAAAGGTTGTGGTGTGTTTATTTTGTTTTTGTTGTCGCTACAAAAATAATTTTGCAAGGTGAATACCAACAAAACATTTTGTTCCCACTAACAATTTTTTTTTCCACATGGATAACAAAAATACGTTTTCCAGTGCGTCAAAGAACGCAGTTCTAAGTGGCGCTTGCATACAGTGTTGTGAAAAGTGTGTGGAATTCTACAAAATGTAAGGAATTTGAAAATGGTTTGTAAATTTTGCATGGAATGAATAACTGTGTGAGATATGTGGGGGATGTGCTGTTGAAAAATATATTTCTTATTTATAATTTATGAATGTAGTGTTAAATATGAAATTATTTAAGAATTATAATTGAACATGGAAGTGGATGCTTGAAATCAAAATCTCAGGAACAATATATTCCAAAAATTTATTCTGTTGAACTCATAGTACATAGGCAAGCACGGCGCATAAGGAAAAGGCCTGTGCGCTGGATGAAGGAGAAAAGGAGGGTGCTAAAACAGTGACAGGGAAAATTTTGGGTTCATTGAATGTGTGTAAAACGGATACATAGTTTGAAGGTCATCTGTTTTGTTTTATGCTTATGTTCGTGGCTGAGAGAGATGGCCATCAGGTGTTAGAAAAGAGGTTTGGTTTGTTATGGAAGAGGTAAAGTTGTTTGTTTTGCTTTTAATGAATGGGGAAAGGTACCCAATGATAGGGTACCATAATCTGAGTGAAAACAACTGATTGGCCATCCATAGGCACCTACCTGCATACCCTGAAGAATGCAATGAAATCCTGCAAAAGAGAAGTGATTAATGAGAAATGCAGGGGAAACAGGACATTCTGGAGAAATGAAACTCCCATCAGTTTTTCCCCGTGTGAAAAATTGGTGACCAATCCCACGGAAGATCGAACCCGAATTGCCTTGGTAGGAGTCAAGTCGTCTGACCAGACACTGCAGACCCAAAAAAGGGGATAAAGTGAAGGAGGGGGCAATAAGGCAAGTTGTTGCAGTTATTTCTGTGCCAAATTGTATGGAATTTAGTTGTGTGTGTGGAATTTGGATGGCTGGATTGGCAACACTGAGCATATGCATGGAGATAGCTAAAGTGATGAACATTTTAAACGTGGGAACTGATTTGGTTCATATTGCTTATTAATTAATATTTCAGCATTTTTCGTAAATTTTTTTGTAAGCATCAAATTATACTTCAAAGACATTATCCTCAAAATGTGTATAGGCACTCCACTAATTTAGGCTATAAGCCATTGGTTTTTTCATTGTGTATAAATCGGTTCCAAACATATACAATTTTTCGTTCGTAAAGAATACCTCTCCGTACAATAAATTTTTTTTTAAATATTTGCAGAGCCACAAAAAATAGTTGAAACAATAATAATTTAATTTATAGCAGTCTTATTCCACTTTTTACCGTTCAGTTCCCAAGATTTCTAACTATATACTAAAGTAGTTAATTTGAAAATACAATTACTGAACTATAAAGGACAAAACACATTAGTGGTCTCGACTGTTACCTGGACGATGGGTTTTTATATTTTGTCAAGTATAGGTAAAACATGGTATTTATTTTTGTATCAAATATTTACTCTACTATCTGATCACACATTTTAACACTAATTAGTAGCAACCCAAACCCTAAAAACAAAATCCACGTTAGAATATTGCTGCATATGAAATTTTTGTATAATATATCTTCGTTACGTTCTGATTAAAATATTAGTCGACAAACCTGAGGAGCTACATAGAGTAGAGATACACGTCATTTTACTAATTTATAAAATAACTTGTTACACTATGCATGAGACATACTTATTATTATTGATGTTGACATTAATTTTCTTATTAGAATGAAGTTTTTTACTGATTTAGTTTTCCATGTTCGGTATTAAATCAACACATTGCTGCAACGATGCAAATAAATGTATTATAATTGAATTTTTAAACATCAGTAAACTTCACGTCTATGTCCACAATGCTACAATGTACAAATGCACTCATCTTCTTTTGCGTGAGTGAAGAGGTTTTGGTCAGTGCTTAAGATCGAGGTCTTCAGCGCTGGTGAGGGGTGATATGACGTGGGTATTTAGTGGCACCAGAATGAATGGGCGGGGGAAACATGAGATCCCAGAGAAAACCCATCGACCAGCGGCATCGTCTGGCATGACTCCCACATGCAAAAATCCGGGGACCGGCCCTGCCGGGAATCGAACCCGTATCACCTTGGTGGAAGGCGAGGGGTCTGACCCTCGGCCACCGCTGCCACACCACCGCCTCGACCTTGCCTCCAGACCGCATTCCAGAACGTTACTCTTGGAGCAGAATAAAGTAATGGAGAGTAAGGCAGGGTAAAACAAGAGTAAAATAGGTTTTCGAATGGGCGTAGAGTAAACAGATTCAGTTGTTTGTTAACATTGCGAATGTGTAGGTTCGACAGCTGTAATTATAAAAATTAATATTATCAGTTTTTAACTGTTCTGAAGTGTGGTGAAAACAAATGTTCGTTAGTATCATGGTTTTATCGTACAGTGTGGTGGACATGTGCTCATTTTCGTGGATTGAAAATGTTCACTAATATATTAGAGCTATTTTCATTGATAGCAGTATTTTTATAATGCAGTGAAAAATACAGGCGTTGAACTTGCTAAGGGAATAAATTATGTTTGTACTGGTTGTAATTTATGTAATTGATTTCTGAATTCCGCGTAAGTTTCGTCGTAACTCGTTTTGACATGGTATTCATGACTGCATACCATGTGGATTTCGTCGTACAGCGAGTTATAAATCAAGTTGTTCAGCACCTGTAGTCATGTGTTACGAATACACACGATATCCGTTCAAGAACTCTACAAATATTTGTTGACGATTTACAAGTTTAATGTTAACCAAGGTATGTTTGATTTGTGTAGACAGCAAATATATGTAGAAAGGACTATAAGAGTAGTCCTCCAATCTTATGAAATAAAGAGAATCCCAAGAGAATCACTCCAGCACCTGAACTGTGAAAATGAAGCAAATAAGTAAAATGCAATATTATGAAACCATCCCCCCGCCACCTCAAGCAGGGAATCATGGCGCAATGAAACTTAGAATTGATTATTTAACTCACAATGTTCTCGATGACTGCTGAAACAAGTATTAGCGAACATTCTCACTTTCTATTTACATTAACACTTCAGTTCTTTATCTCAGCCATTTAAAAGTTAATGTTACGTTTTAACACAATTCACTAAACACACTCGTTAATAGCTACAATTGAAAAATATTGGGACTACAAAGGGAATATGTTTATTTTTAGGTACAGTTTAATATTGGAAACATATTCAATGTATGTCCAACAATATAATATCATTACTTAGGCCTAGTTACAATAACTTTTCTAAGATGTTCAATGAGGTTTTGGGACACCGTCAGAGTAAGTAAAATTTTTGCTCCAAATTTTTGGGACGACAGGCACAGAGTGAATTTTACTCGCAGAGTAATGTTTTGGAACGCCACCCAGTCAAGACTCGCACGTTTACTCATCTATTTTCCTGTGCGGACCACAATGGCCAAACTGTCTCATGACAACACGTGCTTCTAGCTAGACGTAAAATGGTTTTTATGTACATAATTTTTGTGCGTAACTTATGCAGGGGCGGATCTCAACTTTTGTTTTGGAGGAGGTCACCGTTCCTAAAAATTAAAGTTGGGGGATTTGGGGGTCCTCCTCCGGAGAATAACTGGGTTTTCAAGGAGCAAAATAGTATTACTTAAGGATTTTACATACTAAAAAATATTAAATATACACTTACTATTGCAATAGCATGATTTCAATTTATATGTTTTGTTACTGTCTCCGGAATATAATTCAAATTTTGACCTTGGGTTTGTGGAAAGGGGTCATAACTCCTGTAACACTTCCCCCTCCCTCCTTTTTTTCTGGATACGCCCCTGGATAGCATGTTTGAAATTTTTGTTTTTCACGTGTTAACTTACTTTATTAAGATTGGTACGTGTGATCCACTGTCTATTAGATTAAAAAATGCTTTTGGGCTATGAGTAAATTTAAATACGTGTAACTGGCTGCTGTGGTACAGCGCGGGGACAGATAACGGACGTGCGGCAGTTGCAAGACTGCTAGTGACATCATCCATCCACCCACAGCTGGCTTCTACACAGTGCTCACGTTACCGAGGAAACCCCACTCCCCTTTTGTAGCCTTGATGCCAACTCCAAGGTAGCCAGTGCATGCGCAGAGTGGAACGCCTTCTCCCTTTTATTCACATCATTCGTTCTCCCGTCTGTTATGTCCTGTAGTTTCGGCGTGGTGCAATGAGTTCACGCGGCTGCCAATAAATAGCATATCAGCACAGCGCATATCGGGTTATATACTGACGCACGACACACTACACAATAACTGCCATTCGAGGACTTGCATTTTCAGTTTAATTGAAGTGAACCAGAGCTTAACATAAACTTAAAAGTCCAGACAAGAGAATACTGAGCTGTTATTCCAGAAATAAAACATCTTTACAGCAAAAATCAACAGATGAAATATCTGCTATAAAAATAAAACTTTACACTAGAAAGTTAAACTGCAATTTTAATGAGTATATTTATCTATTACTTTCGAAAATAGTTTTAGGCCGATGTATCATACCTAACGAGATATTCTATGAAGTCATCCCGCCAAATTTTTTGTAGTTTCTGATATTTCTAGGAATGTAGAAAACTCCAAAAAAGTGGTCATATCTTCATTTAAAAAATTCTAAAAAATATTTTTTCATGGTCATTCTACTTGAAATTTTTCTCTGATTCTTGCGCCATGCAACAAGAATCGAAAATTAAAAAAAAAAAAAAATCATTCGCTCCATTGCCCTTAACTTTGTATTCTGACTGTATTTTACTGCAATTTTATGAGTATTTTGTTATATCTTATTAGACAATTTTGGCCTAGAAATGTAAAACTAGTATCACTGTGTTTCAATTTGAATTTCTAGGAAATTATCTAAGTAACGTTTTTGTGTTACTCTGATCTCTCAGGTGTAAATCACTACTTTTAAATATTTAAATTATATTTTGGCATCAAGTAGGCGCTTCAGGGTGGTATGCTGGTGCCAGATTGCACGTGACCTCAGACAAAGGTAGCTGGATTTATGGGAAAGGCTGCATCATGTGATGTCTAACAAGGCAGAGTTTTGTGTCACTTTGCAATGACGCACTTGTACCCATAATGGTTAAATGATTAAGTTGTTAAATTCTAAGTAACTAAGTATTTCAAGACACGTGTTTAGTTTCCAGTGTTTAAATGTTAAAGTTGTCGTGTAGAGTAACCAAAGATAATTTAGTTGTGTAGGGGCTAGTTCCTGGCTGCTATTACATGATGTTGAGGCCTCTTTCTCAATTGTCTTTGTACTATCGCATGACCATGACGTGTTGGTATGACTTAGTCGGGAGAATGCCGGGAGATGCCTGCTGCTGGGCGTGGTGCCTCGTTTACGGGACATTTTAAGATGCAATGCACCCGCTCTGCATCTGTTCTCTCTTTTTTTTTACTTTCACTATGAGTTCTAGGGCATTCATAACTAAGCTAGATAAGATGAGCTGATTATTTGTCCATTGGGTGCAGGCGTGATTAGCATAACATAAAGGACATGTGCTGGCTGCGAGGAGCTCTTTCATTCTTGATTGAACATGTTTGAATTCGCTAATCTGTTGGTGGCCCACCCGTTTAATATGTGCTGTTCATTAATATATTTTTGTATTTGAACATCAAGTTAACCTCTGTTTTTGCGTATTATGGAAATTTTGAGTTTTTTCATTTTTAGTTGTGTGCTTTCCTTCCCACGTCGTGAAAATTCCAAGTTTTGAACCCTGAGAAGTGTGTCTCAGCTCTACTGCACGCGATGTCGTGAGGCTAAGTGACTAGTGTAGCAGTACAATGTTCAAGAATCTAACATCTACAAACTTTTAACTGTATAATAACCTACAGTTCTCTAACAAACTTGAACGACAATTAAGAACTATTTTTAATACAACTTAGAGAGACTTAATCATTGATCAGCAAAATAAAAAAACAGAACATCATAGTGGCTTTCCTAAAACATTTATCAGCACACTATGCCTCATTTACATTGTCTTGCCAACACAGGAGTGATACATAGAACAGAAAAAGAATAAATATTTTTGATAAAACTTTAAATTATGATACAGTATTTAAATGTGCTTAGCTACTGTGCAGAATTAAAAATAATAAATAGCTCGTCATTACATTTGTGTGTACTCCAAACATCACTGTTGTAGTTTTAAGTTTTAATAGAGCCAAAATGAAATTTTACATAATTTTAGTACCAAACTGAATGCTCTTGCCATGTTTTTGCATTAACTATTTTACCATCCACAGAAAACAATACATATGACGGCCATGTTTTTACTCATACTACCCTAGTCAAAACACTAAGTTTAACTTCATTTATCAGGTTACTACAGTTAAAAACAAAAACTGTTACAGACTACAAAACAAAATTGAGGACTAATCTTAACAGGCCTACATCATTACAATTCCCGACACACCCCCTTAATTCTCAGTTTTCAGAGTCTCTATGAAGTTCTCAGGACACTATTCCACTCATGTTCTCTAAATTTAACACTTGGTAACGGCTTTGTGAAGATGTCCGCTGTCGGTCTCTCAATGGGACAGTAGTGCACTTTCACAAGGCCCTCGCTTACCATCTCATGTACATAGTGGAAATGCATATCAGTGTGTTTTGACCTGCGGTTCAATACCCCACTCTTCATTAAACTTAGTGCACTTTGGTTATCCACATGCAGTTCTGCTGTCACCTCGTTGCCCAGAATCTCCTCCAGAACAGCTTTTGTGTACATTAGTTCTTTTGTAACTCAACTGCCGCTATGTACTCTGCCTCTGCCGTGGAAAGAGCGACCACGGGCTGCTTCCTGGAGCACCAGGCGATGCGATGCGGCTTCCACAGAAGAAGATGACATATCCTGTGGTGCTCCTTCTAGATTCCAAGTCCCCGAAAAGTCAGCATCACGGGATCCTACCAGTTCTTTGACAGAGTTATCATGTTGAAATTTTATTCCCAGGTTTCCAGTGCCTCGTAGATACCTCATAATCCGCTTGATCGAAACTATGTCCTCTTAAGTTGGGTTCTCAACACTTCTGCTGCAGCGGTTCACCGTATACGCGATATCGGGCCTTGGTCTTGTTGGAAAGATACATAAGACTCCCTAGTAATTCTCTGTAAGGAAAGGTCTTATTCTCTCTTCCCTTTTCTTCTCCCTTTTTCTCCACTGCTGGAGTCGGGCAGTCTTCGATTCAGACATGTTGTAGTCTTCAAGGAGTTGAGTCACAGTCCGTGTCTGGTTGACATGAAGGCCACTTTCATTTCTAGTGATTTCCATTCCCAGGAATCTAGTGGGGCTTTTCTGAACACTGACTTAAAATTCCTTCTCAAGTCCTTCCAGCAGACTATCAACAGCACCGCAATCCTTGCCAATCACCACACCATCATCTACATACAAGTCCAGAACGACAGATCCATCATTATTTTTATATACGCAGGGTTCAGATTTCAGCTGACACATATCTGCAGACTTCAGGAAATCTGTAATTCTTTTATTCCATCCCACGAGAGCTTGTTTGAGACCATACGACTTTGTGAGACGACACACACCACTGATGTTCACTTCCTTAGGGGGGTACATATACACTGATTCTTCCAGATGGCCATATAAGAACGCTGTTTTGATGTCGAACGTTCTCACCACATACCCTTCACTCTGAGCCATGCCCAGGAGAGCACACATAGGTCCACTGTTCAAGACTGGGCTGTAGGTTTCGCCACAGTATATGCCCTTTACTTGCTGACACCCTCGTAAGACCAATCTTGCCTTGTACTTCCCATCCTCTTTTTTCTTGAAGACCCATTTACTGGTCAGTATCCACTGTCCTGCAGGTACGTCTTCCTTTTCCACAACAGTCCACGTCTCATTCTTAATCAGCGATCTCTTCTCTTCTTCAACAGCCTCTTTCCAATGTTTCCTTTCAGGGCAAAAGAGAGCTTCTTCATACGTCAACACCACGTAATCTTCATACCTCGCATGGATCTTTCTGTTCCCTCCGTATACTCTTCCCTGTCCGTTCACAGCGTCTCCACCGGTTACTTTTACATTTTCAAATCCGTGAAATGATTTCTCAATGTCTGACTTTTCTTCATAAACCGATGTATCATCCGCTGTCTTATAATTTTTCTGCTGAAACTCGTCCACTGTGTCGCCAAGTCCATCCTTTAACACTGGCAACATCACTGGAAAGTCTCTTACTTCTCTATGTGTGCCTGAGTACTCTACGCACACCACATCTCTTCTGACTACTATTTTCCTTCTCGTTGCATCCCACAGGTGGTAACCTGTTCCTGTGTAGCCCACATATGGTAGCTTTTTACTTCTCGGCTTCAATTTCAACTGGTGTATATTTATTATTGCATACGCTTCACATTCAAATATTCTTAGGTTGGAAACATCAGGTTTTCTTCCATACCACAATTCAGCTGGGGTTTCACTCTGTCCTTTTTTAGGGCTTCTATTGATGAGGTAGGTTGCTGTATATGCAGCCTCACTCCACAGTTCTTCTGGCACGCCGGAGTCCAGCATCAGTGCTCTGACCTTGTCCAACAAGGTACGGTTAAATTGCTCTGCCGTTCCTTGATGCTGAGGCGTATATGGCGCCAATGTGTCTGCAACAATGTTTTCTGCCTTGGACCAGACTCTGAGCTTCTCGTTCACGTATTCCTTGCCATTATCCGTCCGTAGTTTGTGAACCTTTAAGTCCCACTGCCTTTCTATCCTTTTCACATGTTGAATCACCATTTCAGGAACCTCAGTATTTGATTCAAGGAGATGGATTTCAGCAAAATGTGTGAATTCATCGATGAACGTCAGGATATACTTCTTCTTGTTCCAGCTGTGTGGTGTTATTGGAAAATACATTTATACCTCTTCTACCTCTGAGCATCAGTTCATTTTCCTTAATCACTGCAACTTCATCCTTAGAAAAATACACTTCTCCCCAATTCCTCGTGATTGAACCCACTGACAAAATGTTCTTACTTAACTGTGGAACATACAGTACTTCTTTCAGCTCACAGCAGTCTGTTACTACTCTGCCTACACTCTCAGCATTCATAATGACTGATTTTTTTGCAAGGCCTACGTCCGTCGTAACTGCTCTCGTATCCTCCAGCAGGCTTCTGTCATGGGTCATGTGGCATGATGATCCTGAATCTAGGATTCATTCAGTGTCAACAGCATCACAATTAGCTGCCAGGAAAGAAACTGGCGGCCCTTTGTTTGCATTATCTCGGAAGAAACAGTCCTTTTCCTCATGGTTTGTCTTTTAACATATACTGCAGTTCTTCACTTTATTTGGACAGTCCCTAGCCATGCGCCCGGTTTTTAGACATGAGAAAAACTTAACAGCAGAAACACTTGGCCTCTTGTTGATTGCACCGATCCTGTGGAACCCCGCTAAGTGTTTATCAGAGCCACGTTTGTAGCACTTCTTTACTCCATCTTTAAATGCCACCACATCAGTTTCAGGTTTTGACTCAGCACATTTTTTTTTCCACCACCAGTCTGGTTGTCAAATTTGCCAGTGTCTTACTTTCCACCGGAGTGGATTCCCATGCACTAATGAAGTAACCATACCTTTCAGGTAAGATTGTCAGGATGCTGGAAATTAACATGTGTTCTGGAACATTGTTTTCCAGTACCTTTAACCTGAACACCAGGTTTTCCAGCTTGCTAACGTGAGTCGCCAAATCTACCCCTGTCGAGTATTTGTAACTAAAGAATTCTTGCATCAGGACAAACTTTTGCTGCGAAGCATCCCTCTCATAAATATCACACAGCCTTTTAAACATGCTAGACGCATTTTCACACATAAGGATGTGCGTCAGCGGAATTCTGTCATTCGTGGAAATTATTATTTTTTCGATCGTGGAAATTATTATTTTTTGTGCCTTGGCATCCTTATTGATGTACTCAGCATATTCCTTGTTGTCTCTCTCTGGTTCCTTTGTTCCTCCACTCACAATGTCATACAGTCCTTGTGACTTGAATAATATGTTAACTTTAAACTTCCACAACTTAAAGTCACTAGGTTCTTTTAGTTTTTCCACCAGTGAAAGTTCATTTATGTCGGAATGAGCCATCTTCTTTCTCGTCCCGCGACCTTGATGGCTTTTTTACCGCAACTGCACTTTCTTGCACGCAACTGGGCCCATAACCAGTTGTAGTTTTAAGTTTTAAAGAGCCAAAATGCAATTTTATATAATTTTAGTACCAAACTGAATACTTTTGCCGTGTTTTTACATTAACTATTTTACCATCCACAGAAAACAATACACACGGCGGCCATGCTTTCTACTCATACGACCCTAGTCAAAAAAACTAAGTTTAACTTCACTTATCAGGTTATAACAGTTAACAACAAAAACACTTATAGACTACAAAACAAAACTGAAGATTAATCTTAATAGGCCTACATCATCACAATTCCCAACAATCACCAAGTAATTAATTTAACTACTGAGGACTTTATTTTTATACACACATGTGCACACACATACACACAGAGGATGCCCAGAAACAAACTCTCAATAAACATGCCACGCAAATCCTGGGTTAAATTGGAGACAGAAATATTTGAGATAAAATTATGTACAATGACATTTTACATGCACAATGTGGTGACACAGCACTGTAGCTTGTCACCTCTTGCTATCCACAGATATCTTGCTCAACTTACTATTAGTGTTCCAACCTGCATATTATTGGTGCAGGTTAAAATCTTGAGCGTTCTAAACATGGATCTCTGTTTACTTGCAGCGGTGATATAAGTGATACTTCAAATAAGTGCCACTTATATCAGTGCTTATGTGCAGTTTTCAATTCATAGTGCATCAAGTTACATATTGCATGACGTTGAGGCCTCTTCCTCAGTGGTCTTTGTACTCTCGCGTGACCATGACGTGCTGGTATGACTTAGTTGGTAGAATGCCGGGAGATGCCTGATGCTGGCTGTTTAATATGTATTCACAGTCACAAAATAAGTGCTACTTTTTTCACAAGTATTCATAATCAAATAAGCATTGCTTATCCAAGCATATAAGCAGTACTTTATCAAGTCTGCTCCCAAGGTGACTTAAGAAAGGATTTGTATTTAAGAAATAGGTTATGTAAGGGATTCCTTCCTTCACATTGATATTTTATTCCACACAATTAACTAAAAGAAAATTTAAAAAGTTCGGCATAAAACATACATGGAATAAAACAGAAAAATTAAAATTCAAGAGACACAGTAATGAAAACATAACCTAATTTCTTAACCTTTTTTTCAAACACTTTCTTCATGTTTTGGTTCCTTAAAGAATTTTGTATGGTATTAATATCCCTAGGAATGATGTTTTACTCGTAAATTCTGTTTTAATATGAACTCAACATTTTGTTCCATTTCATCTACATATTATAATGAAAAAACTGCAGAAAGAAAATGTTTTAAATCCACCTATAATGGGTCTAGGTCTATCTAGCTCTACGAACATTACACCCAGTAAATATTTTCACAGTAACATCAGTTTTTGTTAGGACCTACTTGTGAAAACAAGAATAATAATATTTTAATAAAAGTGAACTAAATTTTGCATCGCCTATAACCTTAACAATTTTTCGTCAAGTGGTAGCATGACAGGTTCAAATCTGACAGTAAACTAATTATGTGATCAAAACATTGAATTTTAGTACACAGTATTGTTTACTTTATCTCATCATACTCGAGAATCGCAAATATGTTCAAAGTCGGTTCGGTGATAGGTTATGGCATCAGTTGGTAGGCAAAACACGTCCGGCAGGCCGTTTATAAACTGTATTTCAAACACAGCGTGAGATGCGGTCAAGAACATGTTCAGGATGTATAATATAAGAGCATTTCATTTTAAGTCAGAAACAGATGCAATTTTAGGGACCAACTTGTAAAAACCTGCATTATATTAACTTTATTGAAGCAAACAAATTGACATTTGCTAACATATAACCTAAAATAATTTCTGCCAATCGCAACGTGTACATAGCAATAATATAGTGGAAGCTTCCCAGTTTTGAATTCAACAGAATGCTAATCGTAAGATCACAACATTATAATTTTAGTACACTTTACCACTTAATTCACAAAAATTACATATGAGGTTATGTTGTCAGTTGGTAAGCTAAAGAGGTTCAGCAAAAATAAGTGGCATATAAAAACATTAATTTCATCATAATTTACATTTGTAAGCTGAATATCAACTGAAACACAATTAATTAAAATATTCTAATCAACAAGTATGCAGCACATGTTCATACAAAACATATTTTTCATAGAGTCGAGTCATGAATGTAATTTTTTATTTCACAGTTAGCAAACTGCACAGATACAAATAAAAACATTAACTAACACTTTTTAACCTTAGTATTGTTATTAACTTTTGAACATGTATTAAAGTAAAAGAAAAATACTTTCAGAAGTGGAATTGACAATGATATGGAACCAAATATTCAATTATTTTAGAGGACTGCTGTAATTCAAATACAAGTTCTGTTGTTTCATGTTGTACTGATATTGTAGCGATACTTATTTGGTTACTTCATCTAGTACAACTTGGCCTATACAAGTAATGCTTGTTTAAGTTTTACTTCGTGAAGTAGGTGTTTATGGTTTTCATTGCTGAAATAAGTATTTCTTAGAGAATAAGCATTACTTCACGAAGTACTACTTATTTGCCAAAGAAGCCTTTGACAATTAATTCCAGCCTTAGTGTTCTGACCTGCATATTATGGGTGCAGGTTAAAATCTTGAGCATTCTAATCATAAACCTCTGTTTACTTGACGTAACATACCTAAAATAATACCTTTATGAGGATTGCAAGAGGGGACTATCTCTGTGCAGTGTTGCCACATTGTACATGTAAAATAATGCTGTTCAACATAGTGCCACTTACATTTATTGTCTCTAGTTCAACACACATTTCCCATGGTGTGCGTATTATGCATTTGTCTCTTGATACTCTGTATGTGTATATGCACAGGAAGTTCAGAAAAATCACTGACAAATTCAGGCAGTTGATTCCTTGTAAAAAATAAAGCAGGAAATATACAAGACACTTTGTCCATAACTGCAATATTAAGATTCAAATTTGAATAATTTGATTTCCCGACAAACTGAAAACTGGTAAACATAAACTGACAATACTCATGAAAATAAAAAGTGTGGCCACCCATAAATAGCTTACAGCATTTTTAATGTCAGGATAATCTAACATTTAAAATTCAATAATTGATTACTGTGAACTGGTACATAAAAAGGCCCTATTGAAGTAACTGTCTAAGATACATAGTTTTCGTGAAAAATGCGAGTAAATATTGAGCATGATAATACAGAGCCTAGCGCACAGGCGTAGCTGTGTACACGAGTGTTTGATTTATCCTGCTGCACCACACATAGATGTTAGGTATTTATAGTAAATATAATGTACCATACTTTAAATATCTCACATAAACATTCAACTTACACAATGACATTGGCTGAAGTTGTGTGGGTGTTTTAAAGAAAAATATTGATAAGTTCAGAAGTGAAATAAATATCGTCTTGGTAAAATGCTGAAAGTTAAACATTTGAACAGTTACCATAAATCAGTCACTACTGTAAAGAAGAGGTGGGCCAATATGGTTTTCAGGCACAGTCCGATAATGCTGATAGCAATACTGACCTGCCTTAGAATAAAAATAAAACAATTGTTGCAGGTTTAAAAAAAATTTAATCAAATTTATAGAACGCTTGCTGAAAGAAATTCTGTGTTGAATTTATTGCTTATGTCCTATTCCTAACTCGTAAGATGAATAAAAATCTACGAACCACAATCTAGTAAGTGACTTGAGCATACAAATACGTATGATGAAAGATATGATTTATTTTTTGGCATTACTTCATATACGTTATGAAATTTTGGAACGGACTGATGTCAGGGCTACGTGAACTAACAGTCAGCAAGAGATGTACATTTGTGAAGTACTTACGACAATAGCACTGCTAGGTGTCTTTTTTTATGCCAAAAGAGTGTTCAAAGTTAGCAACATGCATAACTAAAAATGTCCTCTTGTAGCAACTGTCCAGAATCCATAACATTCATCCACAAACACTCAAATTTTGGGGGTGGTGAGGTGATCCATATTTTAACCTACAATCTCTCTCAAACCGCAGATCAGCGCCTACCCACACTCCGCTACAGCAATCAGCGATTGGGGGGGGGGGTGGTGATACAGATCTTAGCACTAAGGCATTACTGCATTTATGAATGTTTGTTTTTAACCCACCATGCCTGTACTGTAATTATAACATACTCTACCTTAAACAATTCACATAACTGGGACCAAAACTTAATGACTGAATTTGTGTACGTATTTTGGAGGAAAGTGGTGAACAGTGTGCAAATTAAATAAATGTCTCATCTGTACTACGTTCATAGATAAAACATTTAAAACTGTTTGTGTAATTTTGACTTTACTTTAGAGTGAAGGGTAACTGATATGGTTTTCTAGCACTAAAAGTGCCAATACTAATATTGTCATGAGAAGAAGAAATAACACTATTGCATGAGTTAAAAAATTAAAACCTAAATTTTTTGAACACACTGTGAAAGAAATTCAAGTCCTTTTTTTGTTGGTTCAGTCTTGGCCAAACCTATTAAAATAAATTAAAATATAGAAACCACAAACTAGTATGTAAATTAAACATATGTGGATATGTATGGACGCTATAGTTTACTTTATGCCACTAAATAATACATGTCGTGAAATTCTGGTTAAGGACTAACATCAGGGCTGGATGAACAAGTAGCCATCAAGTTATCTGAAATTTGAGAAGTAATTCCAAGTATGCCATTGCTAGGTACATTTTATCTGCCAAAATTTGTGCAACATGCCTAGAGGGACACATTTGTTTGTAATGTTAAGCTCTTCCACTTCAAAAATTGCATAGAATCCAGGTACCATATTAAGTTTGAGCTACTATAAGACCTTGATGATGTACCACCACTTTAAACGAAACATTGTAAACATTTGAAATAAACTTGCATTCTAGCATGTTGCTTATACAGTGAACCCTAGATAACTGGGACTAAAAGTGGGGAGTAGCTGTCCGAGTTACAATTTGTCCATGTTATTGAGGAACATACGGGGAGGAGGGAAAGGTCAACCAGTACAGTCTCAACAGTAATACAAACACCCCACGTGTCCACATGCAGCTCACGAGATGTTTACTTGAAAAATTGCTTAACTCAGCATGTAACAGTGTCTGCAGCCAGCTGCTAGCCTGATAATTACGCTCACCTCATACAGAGTTCCAAAGACACAAAAATTATTTTCCTCTTAATACAAGAGCAGATACGGTACTGTAATTAACAATCCTTTTGGATCACTGTACATAAATATGTGAACTCATTTTAACACTAGAGATTTTTAAAATGTCATTTTATGCATATAAACTGAATCATAAAACACGTAATTTACAGCTTTATCCTTACACAAGTTGTCACACTAATAAGCAAAAAAAATTCTAATCATGTTCAACTGAGTTAAATGGGAGTAAAAACAACCAAGAGTAAAGCAATGCATTTAAGACCATGAATTGTTACGTATTGGACAAGTGTCTAAATTACTGTAACAGAAATGAGATTAGTCAGTTTGTCAGCTGTGGCTTGCAATTCTACACATTACACCACAATCTCTCTAGTACTGATGTACTATTTGTTTACCGTCTCCTCCAGATATGTATCATTCAACCATTTCAAACGTTTCCTACGAGAAATTGTTTTTTTTCTGGGCCTCTTTGTTAGAATATGAGGCCAGGAGAAACGTAAATCTCAGTTTACCTTTCCTTCTTTTTTTTTTCGTTGAAGTCTACAGCCATGGTTGAAGTGATAATGTGCGCTTGTAGGCCTCCCTCCATACTATCTTACCTTGGCTGTGTCGTCATATATCAGTGACATCTTTACACACACTTTACACTTAAAATAAATTTCACAGATACCATCAACGTTAATGGAAACTCAATAAAAGCCCATTCATTTTAATCATTTAACTTGTTCAAAAGCAAGGCCCTCTAAAATGTGCGGCTCGGGGCAAAAGCCCCTATCTACCTGCCCCTTTTTTTTATAATTTATTAAGCTCTGGTTTTTTTTTTATATAGCGCCGGCCTCTAGTGTAGTGGGTCAGGCGCCAGTTTACGGTGCGAGAGGCCCTGAGTTCGAATACTTGTTCGAGTATGGATGTAGTGTTGTTCTTTCACCTCACTTCACCCTCATCGGCTTGTAAGAAGTCATCAAAGGGCCATAAAACCCTTTCATCACCTAGCCTACATTGCAATGCAATCTAATGGCTATTAATTTTTTTTTATTAATGTCCGGAACAAACTGTTTCTTGAATTTATCGCACATACCAGAGCAAAATTAATTTCCCTTTAGGTGCCATTGAATACCTGTAGTTACCGTCGAATTCACGAGCATCATACTGAAATGTTTATTTATGACACACATGCATGTTTGGCTTGCGAGGTGAAGCGGGAGGAAAGATAAAGAATGAAGGTCTGCCTGCTGAGTTGCATCTCCACTTGTGCGCCTCACTAGCAACATTTAACCACACGGAACTTGCCAGATATTTTAAAGTGGGATTATTAAAGGCTAAGTAGCTATGAGCAACTGTGTTTAAAGCTTAATACTGTTCTTAAATAAAACGTGATGGATTTAAATGACGGAGACATAATTTTCTTATGATTTTTGACCTAAAAATAATTTAATTAAAATTAATTTTGTTTTTTGAAATTATGTCCGAGTTATCCGAAGTCCAGGACATCGAGGTCTGAGTTATCGAGGGTTCACTGTATTTAGAAACACTGATATTTTGAGAAAATAATCTTACACCTATTTGTATCATTGCCTTGTGGCAAAACTGTAACTCTACTTCATTATAAGTGACTAGATGTTTTTAACTTTCAGTGCCTTATTGTTCTACCTGCATATCAGAAACATGTGAATTCGCAGTAAATCTTGCTCTTATTAGCACCATCAAATAGGCGACACCTCCCAAAAAAGACATTCTGGAGAGCAGAGCTGAAGTACAGATGTTCATGAAAGGCAATAAAACGAGTAGGTGCACTATTATTTTCACCAAAAATGTTGGCTCTACTTATGGTGAAAATATTTCATACGGTACCGTACTCAGGTTTCCCGACTTATTATATGTTTATTGCTGGCACATGTTAATTATTTTACCACATACTTATCCTAACCCAACACCAACGAAATTAACAAAATGACAGAGACCATATGATAAGGATGTTATTTGCAGCATGCAACTACCTTTACAAACTCACATAAGGTTTTCTATGCTTAACTGTGTTATTGTTTAGATGTGACAACTAAAATAAATTATTTCTGCGGTTATTTCAGTAATAATAAAAATAATACTTAAATACTAACTGAGATAAGGCTGATTAAATATTGTTCTAAGTTATTTTCTCACTGTAAGCTTGAATACAGGCAGAGGTAAATTTCAGTAATTGTAGATCATGGCTATTGGCTACATGTTTATTAAACAATATTGCATAAAAAGTCTTAATTTTGCTTTAAAAATAACCTCAGTGTGTTAGATACATTATTAAAAACTATTTTAAAACAGTGATTTTTTTAATGAAACAAACTATGCACTAATCCAGTGGTTAAAAACAGTGTTATTTAAGATACTAAGTTTTAAGCTCAGGGAAAATATCAGTTATAATATTGGTGATTTAAACATCAAGTGTCCACTTTGCTGATGTAGACAATATCAAATGGTTGGATTTATCAGTACCTGTACCAGCTCAACCATTCAAATAAATTGTACTCAAATGTGATTTACCAAATGCACCTAGATTACAACTGCATACCATTTATGCATTTCATGTCAGTAGTGATACATTGATACCTTACATTAACCTTATTTATCCCTCAACCCTAGGTTTGTATCTATTTGGTCTTTACTGTAGAATTATTAACTGTCAGTTACTACTACAGCATGTGAAAACTATGCCACATCAGTGTCACACAAGCAGTGTAGCACTGGATAATAAAGTACAGCATAACTGTTTTTTGTTTGCAGTAAATATTTTTATTATTTATCAAATATTAATATTAATTTGTTATTAAGCGAAAATTCAAGCTAAAGATCTGCTTTCAGCCGATTTATTTAAATAGTTAAATAGTGAGGCAGTGTTTGATCTTGGAAGATTTAACGGCACATTTAAACAAACCACACATTTTAATGCAAATCGTATAACATGGTACTAGCCCACCCAGATTAACATACAAATGTTCAGTGTAGTGCTGGTGCTTTGTTGAGCAGTTTAACATACATAATAAAATAGTCCTATTGTTTCACTTGCACACTTCTCAACACTTTCCTTCAGGACACCCGCACAACTGCTGCCAGTATAAAAGTGTAAGTTGAGGTTATGTAATAATGTGAGCTATTTGAAGTAATGTATATTATATTAAAAGTAAATACCTAACATCACACGTGTGGTGCAGAAGGAAAAAAAATACAATCTTGTATGCAGTGCTGCCTATACACTGAATCTTCACCCCCAATCTTCACATGCACGAAAACTATGCATTCTAGACAGTCATTACACAGGACCTTTTTATTTATTAGGTCACACTACTCAATAATAAATCAATTTGAAATGTTAGATTAACCTGAAATTATAAACACTTATCAACAATTTAAGGTTAACAACCTCTACAATTTTTGTAAGGGTGGAAGGTATCAACCGGCGATTTCTGTTGGATCGTCGGCTGCATTAACACGAAGTAATATTCTGAGTACTGTCAGTTTACGCTGATTAGTTTTTGGTTTGTGGGAATTTTTTTTTATTTGCTTTTCAATGGCCTATTATTTCCTTAATATTATAATTATGTACAACATGACTTGTACATTTCCTGCTGTACTTCTTTTGTAAGGAACCAACTGCCTGAGTGTATTGGTGATTTTTGTGAACATCCTGCACCCTCTTGGTGTGTGTGTGTGTGTGTGTGCATACATGCGCGTGTACGTGTGTAGAATCCATAATCTACTATAGGTCATTTGGAATAAAGTAAGCACTGAAGATTTTACCTTCAAAAAAATCCCTAGCCATTACTGCATGTATGCTAACACTAACCAGAGTTCCTTTACTGCCTGTACGGTTGGTAGCAATTCATCGCATGTAGTTCCGTGTATTTTCCTATTTTAATACAACATAAGTGAAAGAACATATGATGAAATCTACCTCTCTGTATTTAATATACTTCAAAATATTTATTTATGATCTTATTGACATTTCTACTTACAGTATAATTAGACTCAATTGGCGTGAGATTAATGTGACGCTATCGCCGACCTCCAGTCATCTTGGTCGTTACAGCTTGCTCCGCGATTCAGACAGTTCAAAACTCCAATGACAGGTGGCATCAGAGTTAGATTCTTGCCGTTTTTTCGCCGCCCTGCCATTTGCATCATTTGCGTGTGTTTATCCGTTGTGCGCATGTACACATTCAAAAATATTGGAAATTACTTTGAGTATCATTGCCGAATGATGTGAAACCATCGGTATTCTGTAAATTATGTTTTACGTTTGCCAGCCTAGAAACAACATACTACATATTTCATATGTTAAGAAAATGCATTACTTATTTTTTCTGAAGTGCTTCATCATTGTTCGTGGCAGAGGCAGGAGAATTGAACGAAACTTGAATTATTGAAATGTGTGTGTTATGTCTGTTTTTAGTGGCGGTTTTGAGTTACAAATTCAAATAAAATATGCCCTCATTTACGAGATTCGTAACGGCAATACTGTGTGTTGTATAAATTAGTCAATGGACAGAAACCAGTATTATAAGACGTTAACTCGCAGGTATTTATAACTAAAATTACTTTTTATATCTTATATTCAGCCCCCATGCATTTAATGAGTAGATATTGCAGCTAAAATTTATCGGAGCAGTTTAATTTAGTTGTAAACATTTACGAACCTATATAAATAAAAGCACGTGGCATTATTTGTGTTTACATTCGGCGGAAAGACATAAACTGGCAGGAAATATAAATTAATCAGGGCTTTTTGAGTGTTCAATTTATTCCGAATCACCTATACTAGATGACATTTCTGTATACAGTAAGTTGCAGTACTATGTAAGGGTTACGTCCATGAGTCCGTTACATTGATAAGTAAATTGTATGTACTATACTTGAATGTAACTTCAAAAGAAATGGATATGTTAGAAAGTTTAATGATTAGAAACAATGAGTCTATATGTAAAACCTATAGGCAACAAATATAAAGCTTAACAATGAAAAGAATACTGTAAACACCCTTGTAACACACGCAATGTTCTTCAAAATTATTATTTCTGACAAACACAACGTGCGCACGAAAACAGGACAACAATCTAAGAATGAACTAAGCTGGCCTGGTGAGAAACTAGACAACAATTCACCTTGCTTGTCTGCCACTGCACTCACACATCACATCTCAGATGATGCCTGTGTCTGACCAGCACAGTCACTTACACTGAGGCATGTCTCTGCTGAACTGATTCGTAACTTTTGTGGAGGAAGTTATCAGCGCTACCCATTCGACACATCTAACAGCATTCTGTAAGACGAAACTTGTCTAATTATTTTGGTTGGCCACGTGCATTATTTAAGAGATGTGGCACTTTCAATTGAATACTTTTCTTTGCACAATTTTCCTTTACCTCAGAAACAACATTATTAATTCAACCAATCTCCAATAAAGTGCACGTGGAACCCAGGCCTCTGTGTTAGATTTTCAGATTACAGGCAGCTTATATGGGTCAGTTTTTGTAAATGTCCGCATGTTCTGGGAATAATAAACTGCAAGTGGTTTATGTTTTAAGTTTTGGGATGCATTATACTGCAAGTAAGTGGGCTTTATGTTTTGTCAACAGCGATGCCATTTGAGACAGTAACACACAACTTCCTACAATTGAAAGAGCTGGAGGAGGAGTCAGCCATGGCATTTGTTAAGGAACCATTCCATCATGTGCCTGGAGCAATTTCGGGAAACCTTGGAAAACAGAAATCAGGATGGTAGGACCTGGGGATCGAACCCAGGTCATCCCGGATGCGATTCCAAAGTGTTACTATTGCACCACCTTGCTCATTGGGACTCATTAGAACCAGACAAAACAGTGGTACAATCTTTTGGTACATTGAATCAAGGTATAGATTTGTTTTCCTTTGAAATAAATTACAGTTCTGGCATGTGCTACCAAAACAGAGCAGTTTCATTAACGTTAAATATTTGCTGAGGTAAATAATTTAATTTGTATTTGAAAAATATATCACAACTGTCCGCATCTTTTTCCCTAGCTTTCCTAAGCAAATATTTGTGATTTTTACTGTCTGGTTCGAGTATTCATTTTTTTTGCTTAGATAACATTTTACCCATGAACAAACAATATCTTCAGAAATAACGCTGTGGTCATAAACCTTATGAGGGACAGATCTCAGCTTTCCTTTGCACGGGCCAAGAATTATTAAGTAAAATTTTCGGCACCACCGGTGGTCTCTCTAACATGGCGGCAGGCAACACTACCCTCCCTGCCCAGTACTTCCATGATACTGCTGTCTGCAGGTACTGTGATCAACTAAACACGAAGAAGAGAGGCATAGACACGGTGAGCATCACACATGTGCTGTGCAAGCTGTGTCATCAGCAATCATCTCATCCTCCGCTTTATCACACTGACAAATATTGGTCAAAAAATTGTGTATATGTGAATTTATGTAAGTTGCACCCTATATAACTCGGTGCCTGCCTGTAATACATCTACTAATAATCCACCAGCCTTGGGATTTGCCTGTTCTTACATTGAACAACTTACTGCCACAACGTAACATAGCTGTCATTATTACCGAAAGTATTCTGAAATTACCCAACAACATTTTTTGTTATATTAAATTTATAATTGTTGGGTTTAAAACTATTTGTCCAAGAGCTCAAACATTCCACCAGCTGAGAGATATTAAAAAATTTTAATGGCAACAGATGTATATTTTATATTCTCATAGTTTTCTAACAGTCTGGTGTTTCATATAACATTAATAAAAATTATATGTATATAACAACCCTTTATTATTTCACTAAAGTTTATAGCCCTTATGATAACAGTGGGGTTGATATGATGTCAATGAACACAACCTGTCATGTATTTTAATTTTACGTGGCATTTTGAATGCATTATTGTGAGCAGAAAACAGGTGCAAGTAAGTGGTACATAGAGAAATACATAATTAAAAATACTTAGTTACAACCTTAGCAGTAGATCTATTTAAATTGTATACTAATGTTAGCAAAACCATAGCTTCTCCATTAAATTTGCTTCAGTTATTATGTTCTCTTAGTAGTAGTGCTAAACCTGTATTGCAGTAATCTAAAGAGTAAAGAGGATAATAGTTACACAGTGTAAACCTGGTGATTCTGTTGCGAAACTGTGCATTGAAAACAGTCAGTTACTTACATAAATAAACATGACGCTGAAAAAAATATTTCAAAAAGAAAAAGTCTTAAATTACACCATAAATTAGATACTCTCCTTACAGTTCGGATTTGGCACCGAGTGAATTCCACCTTTTCCCCACTTCGGAAAAGTGGCTTAGAGCACTACGCTTCAACACCAATGATAAACTGCAGGACAGTGATAAAAGATGTCTGAATAGGCAGGAGGCATCATTCTTTGCAGAGGGTATCGGCAAGTTGGTGCATCGGTACGGCAAATGCCTCAATCTGCACTGTGATTATGTGGAAAAATAATGTAAAGATGTATGTTTATTTTGACATTAAAATTATTTCCTAATTCATTCCTTTTTTTTATTACTGCTGATCGAAGGTTGAAAAATAAATAACCCTCGTATACACACAAACACAATTTTTTTTTTTCATCAGTGTTAAAATTGCAAGATCCACGTTAAATGTTGTCCATACCAAATATTTACTTTCACAATGCAAAGAAAGTACAAAAAAACTAAACATTTCTTGAAATCTTTGTTAGAACTGTAAATCAATTATTTTGCTAAGTATATATTTGTTTTATATTCTATCAATTAGTGCAAGATATGTAACAATGCTGTAAATCAGTTCAAGGTTACCTAGCCGAAAAAAATTCAGACTGTAAATAATGTGCTATTGACTATTTGTGAACTATTTTACTGTTATATAAATCAGACATATTGCTAAATATATTTTCTTCTAAACTCTCTGTGAAATATGTGCACGAATGCTCCTCTCAAAACTAGTTCAAGGGCATTTTCAAAAGAAAAATGTACAAAATTTAAACAGTGATCAAAATGAAAGTAAATGGTTTTTATCTCATTTTTGTAATACATACTAGGACCAGGTAATATTTTTTGATGTCAGTGTTATCTGTGAATAACGGTTATTCGAATGAACCAGTGCTTCAACATTCCTAGTCAAAAAAATTTCAAAGCATAAAGAATCAGTTATTACAATAACTAAGCATATTTAGAATACTTTGTACCGTCGCGTTTCTTCGCTGCGCTCCTCTCGTCTCGTATTGCTTAACCTCGGAACTGGAGCTGGACAGCGACACGCCGACACTTCCAGCCACGCCCTCGCGAGCTGGGTAAATTTGATGATGAACTACCTGCACTTTTACTGAATGTTAAAGTTATTTTTTGCCACGACTAGCTCCGCCTGTAATTTTACAAGATTTGAGTTCAATGTTACCCTTGAAATGAAAGAGTTGTAGTTCGTTTCAGTGTTTATTCAGATTTTTCACTATCGTATAACAAACAAAAAAAAACCATTCCTCCAGTCACCAGTGTATTCCCGAGAAAGTCTCGCCTGGAAGGAAAGTTAAAAAAAACTGCACACGGCCTATACTTTATGAAGGGAAATGCCAAAGCATCCAGCACCAACGACCTACACGCGCGGGCGGAAGAAATTTAATTGATAAAGATAAGTCCTAAAATCGAAAGTTATTCATTATCTAAGTTAATTTAGGCCCTGGTGCTGCCCGCGCGTGTTAAATTTGCCACTCCCTTTTCTTTCATTGGTTATTTGGGCCGCAGCCCGCTCGCACGACCGTCCTCAGCAACTTTGCGATGATTTCTCTCCCTCGGCGATGATCTTTTCGCCTGACCCTGTGACCACTACTGTGCATTTCTCATCTAGCCAATCACAGGCTTGACCCTTGCTTCCTGCCTAATAAGGCGTACAAGTCTGTCTTACAGGCCCCTCCACCATTCACCAACACCACCATACAACTATAGTGTCAGCCAATGGTTTACCAGGCTCCAAAACGCTTCCTAATACGGCAGAGGCCAAAAAAGAAATAAACATGAGAAAGAATTTGACGCCTCTACCCCCGAAAAAATATGGTATAGATTGGGTACTATTGTTCAAACAAAGCTATGCTGCCATCGCCCTTCAGCCATGTGGCTATAATTAAATTTATAATTCCCTAACTGAAATTTAACTTTCTTATATCAAAACATTATATGCGATTCCTTCCTCTAATACACTGTCACCTTTGGAATTTAATATTAATAAAAAAATTACATAAAAATATCCTTTATACAGGGTGTATATTAATTCATGATACAACGCTTGAGGGCAGGTAGTACGAGCCAAAACAAGCACTTTTTAACTATAAACCCGTAGGCGGAAATGTACCGTCTTCGTAGGGGAGCGCAATGAAAACTCAGCTTAGGCAACCCCGCCGCACACCACCTGCTGACACGCTGTAGAGTGGAGTGTGCGCAGCAAGGT
>PNEQ01085457.1:15000-44976 GCA_003012365.1 Medauroidea extradentata | reverse complement strand
ATGGCTTCATCCACAGGACAAGTAGTCCATATTACAGCCAGTCAAATGGCTGTGCTGAAGCAGCAGTGAAGACAGCAAAAATCCTTGTCAAGAAAAACAAGGACATTTATGAAGCTTTGTTAGCTTTTCGCTGTACACCCCTGCCATGTGGTTTGTCTCCATTGGATATAATGCTGGGGAGAAAGGTTAGAACAACTGTGCCGATGTTCACCCCATTTCACTCTCAGAATTTCAAAAACATGCAAAACCAGCTAGCATCATCAAAAGAAGGGCAGAAAGAGTGGTATAATAAGAGGCACAGAACACGAGAACTGCGACCCTTGCAAATGGGGGAGAAGGTGTGGATATCAGACAGGAAAGCTTATGGGCAAGTTACTGCAACACTAAATGAACTTAAGTACCCCAGATCGTACTTAGTTGAAGCAGATGGCAAACTATTCAGGCGCAATCGACAGCATTTAGTATCAGCACCCATAATGGAAGTAAGTCAAGAGCGTCCTAGCAGGATGAAATCATCAGGCTGTGATATCATCCGGAATAACGGTAGCCACGGAACTTGTCAAGGCAATAGGTCAGCACCATCTGCAGTATACGAAGGTAACACAAGATCTAGTGGACCAGCAGGGGGTGTTGGTGGATGTCATGATGCAGAGCTCGAGCCAGAGCGGACAGGGTGTGCTGCAACTGAGGCTGGAGACAGTGAAGTAGAGCTAGAGCCAGGGTGGAGAGGTTGGGCTGAGACAGAACACGAACAAGCTAGTGCACCAGCAACATACGCAGATCAAGTAGAAAAGTGGTAACTCCCCCCTGGCTGTGTGATTATGTAACATAAAAAAAAGTAATTAGTTTGGTTTGTCTAGTTGTCAGGGGTAGTGGAAAATGGTAAATTTTAATTCTCTGTGGTAAAGTATGATTAAGCATTTGTATTGTATATATGTCAGTTAAAACCTTGGTACATACTTAATAAGTGAGAGAGAAGGATGTACATTATAACAATATACTTTATTGCATGGAGTGCGACAATTCTGTAGCTGTAGCCTGGAGTCTGTTATGTTATAGTATTTAAGAATTTTGTGTTTAGTGGCATGGTTTCTCAAGAGTTTGAGAAGTGGGAAAAAGTAAATGGTAACAGGTCTGTGTTCAGTAATAATAGTTAAGAATTTTGTGAACAATTATGTCATGTAATAATGTTTAAAAAAAAGTGTAAGTTATGTTTGTTACTTATAGACTTGGTAAAAACAATAAAAAGAGAGGGATGTTGTGTCTTTGGACACGAGTGTGTGGCTGACGTCAGTCGAGACTGGATGAGCGAGCCAGACGGTCGTGCCTCGGGAGACACTCTGGCAGTAATGTAAAGATACCTCTTTTATTAGAACGCAACACTTTCTTGCAACTGCATTTGGGGCCACCACAGCCTTTCGTGCATTTGCAAAACATTAGCGTCAACACCTCTTGTGGGGCACTAAGGTCTGTGGTGGGTAGGGGCTCGAGTTGATTTCCTCCATTGGATAGTTGTCTTAAGTTTCCGCCCTCAGAAGGTTAGGGGAAGCTTGATACCCAAACAGGCTTGAGGTAAACTCGAAAACTATGTTGTTTTGCTGCCCTTCAGTTGGTGGAAGCGCCGAGATATCTGGTATCATGTTGGTAACAGAATTTACAAAAGAGTGGTACCGAAAAGAGTTGATAGATGTCTCTTTTAGTGGCGCACCATACCATTTTAGAAAACACCTACTGCCAGCTTCTTCAATATCGCTTGGAGAGGGCGTGCAATTTGTAAACACCTCAGCAGAGTTCTGAATGTGAGCGTTTTTTTTTGTACAACTTCACAAAACTGACCTTTTCCTTTTGGAATGCTGCGATGTTGTGTCATCCTGTAAAAGCACGCAGGAAGAAAATATTCCGGAGACCAAGCTGTTGCAGCTTCATAGATGAATAAGAGCTGGCCTCAGTATTTCTCCGTTCAGGCTTGAAGAAGATGATTTCTTGAGTTTCTGGTGTTAAGTCCATTAGGAGTATGTGGAGGTCAACATCTTCGCCAGCTACCACAACATTTGATGATGTATTTAATATTTCTATGGCTGTAGAAATAATCAATATGTCCGCATCGTCTGAAGCCTGACGAATTTCTATGCCATTGGTCTGCAATGTCGCTGATAGTACTACAATCATTTGGGCTTTGTTGTGATTGTTGGAGAGAAAATGACCTTGTTCGATAGTGATTTCTGTGTCTTCATTGAAGTTAACGTTAACTGACTTCTTGATGTGATACTGTCACCTGCGTTCAACTGTTTTAGTGTTTGTGTTAGGGAAGTCATATCCATCTAACACAACTGTACAACTCTTTCCTTTATAATGTCTGACATAAGCTTCGCAAGTAATTAAAATTGTGGAACCTCTTGTCCAAATATCTCTGTAAAGTATGAAACCTCCATCAACGATAACATTACAATCTTGGAAACTTTTGTTCGATATGGGTTTAAATGTGCTATAAAGTACCGCCTTCTTGGTTTTCCTCATTCCTGCTTCGTCAAATATGGCTAGTGGAAATGGGGCCAACTCATACTATAAATATTGCTTCAAGTCTTCATAAACTTGTTTGCTTACAGTAATCCTTTGAAAAATTAAACAAGGATCAATGACAACCGGTTCACCTCGAATTTTAATAGACGTTGTCACACTGGAGAAAGGGAGAGCACGATCTTTACGTGTTGATTTCACATCTGAAAAAGGTTTATTCACGATCTCCTTCATTGCTGCCTTTCCCACTACAACAGCTTTGTAGCAAGTGATGATATCATCTCCAACAACTCCAGTTGCTATCGACATTATATCTTCAGTTACATAAAATGGTTCATGATATTCAAACCTTTGTGATATTTTTTCTATGTCAGCTGCATCTCGTGTTTTGCGGGAAGTTACGGAATATTTATGTTGCTTACTTGTGGCAAATAAAACACAAGAGAATACTTCCAATGATGTACAAATATCATGGGTTTCAGGTGTTCCCAGTATCCACCTGCTTAAATACTATCAGTGATACCCCTTCCTCGTGTTAATCAACCACTGCTTTTGAATCCTCGCATCAATGTTATTGCAGTGGTCATAACTGACCAAACGCATGTCCAAAATATATAGGTCCTTCGCATTGTAGAGTAACCTTCCATTGTAAATAGGTAATACTTCTCCGGTGTCAGTTTAGATTGTAGATCCAGCATATCTTGCAGATACAAGTGACAAGATTTAGCATATTTGAAATTGCCACTAGCATGGAAAGATGGTATCATTTTTTTCACGCACTATAGATGGGATTCCCGATTTCCTGAATGTTCAGTGTGAATGCACTCTTTCATCAAACTCACCATATTAAAATATTGAATCCAGAGTTTAGTGGTTGGTCCATGCAAAACCAACTTTTTTTTTTTTTTTTAGTGAGGGTGATTCATCGAGAAAATTTATCAGCAATTCATCAAGGATCTTCTGTTCATTGTCATTAATAGGAATTTTGCCAAATATGATTTTGAATAAGGCAGTTTAAACAGGCTTGTTGTTTAGGACAGCTCTGGCAAAGGCACACCTTTGCAACACGTAATCAACTGATGTAGGAGCGTAAACATTGCTTAGCAACTCTTCCAGGCCCAGTCCACCCATGAGGTAGCCAGCACAACCCAAAAAATTTACATTAACAGGTGGAAGCCACCAAGTCTCATCACACAGTTAGACATTGTTGAGTCAGTAGAAGAAGCAACAATTTTTTTCTCTGCTCTTAAAATATAGGGGTTGGTCGAAGATTATGGTCAGACAGTGCTGCTTCATTTAATCACACAGCATAACAGCATATTTTAAAGCTGTGTACACAGTGTCACAGTCAGAAGGCGGTGCATTAATGAAAGGTAGAGGGAAAATTTTAGTCTTCTCGCTGTACAAGCCTTTTGTTAGCGAACACATTTAACCCTTCCACTCGGGAACATTGGGGATATATTTCCATTTTTCATACAAACACAAGACATCATGAGCTGTTCGATGTGATACTTCATCAGGCACTACCAGATCTCGAACAGTTACATTCTGTAACCCCTTTCCTTCTGCATAGAATGCTTTAGCTGGAATAATTCCCTGGAGCCTACTTTCTTTGGAACTTGGCATCTCCGATAACTTTTGTATTTCAGATCCTTTGTCTATACAGAACTTGCATGCGTAATGCATTTGATCCCATATGTGGAGGAACTAAGTGAACGACCCTGTCTTTAAACTTGGTTGAGAATGAACCACTGCAGAAATTTCCTAATTTTAGTATCATGGTAAGACGAAGGGAATCCCAAACTTGAAATTAGGTTCACCAAATTTTTTGATGCAAATTTTCTTTAGATCAGCAAGTCAAGGCTAGTCATTATTGAGGAAATGAAGCTCCAAGAACGAACAGTAGCAACGATAGCATGTGAAATGGCAAGACATTTCTTTTCAATTTGTTTCATGTCTTTCTCTTGTTTAGCATCACTTCACTCAAAAAAGTCAGAAAGGTTGAAGGTATCGAGGTTTCTGTATCCTAGAGATAGTTGGCAGCTGGTGGGTAGGTATTGGAGTCATATACATGGTGCTGTATATCTTGCCAAATTATTTCTGCTGCAGTTGTAACAATTCTGAGCCACTCATCTTGCATATTGTTTGCATTTTTTTTTTCATATCAAGAGTCACTCAGTATTTTATGTGCAGCGTCAGTGAAATTGATGATTGGTAGCTGGTATCCATTATACCCTACTGTGATTGTTACACGTTATCCAAATTTTTCGACGAGTTTCTTCTTGATTGTCTTGTCGTCAGGCACTTCCCAATAACTGCAGCTCGTATTCCTGGTAGGGTGAATTGGCTGTCATTGTTTTCTTCCATGAACACATAATTTCCTCCATAGCAGCTGTGAAATGGTCAGTACTCTCATAATATGAAGTTTTTGCGATGGTCATCATGATAAACTGCTTCTTCTGTCACTATACCAGTAATGGATGATAAACGGCCAATAACTTCATCCCTCCATTTTTCTTCTCTTGCCAAACCCGCTTCCAAACATGATTTTTGTATATTAAAAGTTCGTACTGACCACCACTTTCTATGTTTACTTACGGGGTTTTTTCCCTTTTTTTTTTTAAGTCATCATAAACTGATATTGTACATAGAAAGCACTTGGACTTGAAATCATATTTATACGAAGATCTTAAACCTACAGTTGTATTGCCGCTTTCCGTAGGTTGTGATGATGAGGCTAATGCCTGTCTTTTCAAATCAGCTTGAAAACTATCTGTCCTGGTATATAATTTCCTACACGGTGTGTGAATTGTAGGGGGTATTATACCAACAAAACAAGGTTCTATATTTTCATTCCTTTCATTGCTGGCTTTTGATAGCGATAAAATTCCTTCTCAGACACTCGCGATACAGCGGTACCAGAATCGTCAATATGTTGGTCACTCTTCAGACATAATGACATCTGGACAGTTATTCACTTAACAGATACTGACATCAATGCCAACTGCAAGGTAGCCATTTGCATGTTTCTCTTAGGAAGGAAGTATGCTTCTCCTCATTATTCGATCAATCTGTAAATAAAAGAACAGTATTACAATTTTGTTTACTAGTGATAAAAAATGTATCAAATCACATATAAACATTTTGGAACTTAACATTTAGGTATACATTTTGATGTAATGTGCAAATAACACTCTTTCATATTCAGTTTTAAAGATATTTTTATTTTCTACAACTATATTTCTGTGTACTTTTGGTCTTAGTATATTAGTTTAGAAGATATAACACATTTTGTGTCCGAAAACGTGGCATTAAAATTATTATTGGCAATAATAATGATTTTCAACGGATTGTACCAATAAAACGGCTAGAGTAAAGAAAAAAATATGTAAAAACTATTTTATGTGAAATTACATCGTCTTTAATTTTGTACTTAAAGATTTTTCGCTAGGACAAACCATTATCGAGTTATACGTGGTGAAAAACAAAAACATTCACACATTTTGGCACATTGGCTCCTCTCGCAGACTCCAGGAATTTTCTAATAGTCATCTTCAAACACCTCCGAACACATCCTAAAAGTAAAAAAAACTCCGCACAAAATTCAGTCTACAAACCATTTTGAACCTTCCTTGACTGGACTATTAGTTATGTCGTTTATTTTTAATAAGGCAAACACTGTTTTTCTTATAGAATGTGTTGTCTTACTATACCTTTTATGCTGCAGTCAGCTTGAACCTGTTAGAATGAATCCCGCAGTGAATTTATTTCTTCCCAGTATTTTAATTAAACTCGCCAATAATTATATAATTACTAAATCAAATTAACAATAAAGTATACATATTTTACAACAGAATGGTACGGAAATTCACATGCTTAAACAATATTACTTGTAAATGGAATCATGTAAGCCGAAATATTGTTAATATATTTGACGCTGTGTGGGAGTGTTTTTTTTAACTAAACCATATAATTTGCGCGGCTTACACTTTCACTAAGTTAACAACTGTTGTTTTCTTTCATTTCTGTATGTTTTTCTAGTAATCTGTTTGGCAATGTACAGTGTCCAGTAAATTTTAATTTTAACTTTGAGAAATATGAACATTTGGTTTCTTCTGCCCCAATTTTGAAGTGATAATAATATGCTATAGTAATGTTTATATGTTTAACCGCAAGGACACGGTGTTAAAAATTAATTGCTGTGTTTATTTTAAAAGTCATTTGTTAAACAATGTTTACTTACAAGGAGAAAGACAGATATTAAAATTATAAGTTACACACATAATATCCTAAATTGCAAACTAATTGTATGTGAAAGTAAATAAAATAAGGAGCTAATAGCATTTGTGATTTCAAAACTTACTGGTCTGACATGTGTATGGTTTGTGGATGCTTACAGTAGAAGCTGAAAAAATAAGTGTTTTATTTTTTGTTGTTAGATGTCCAAGTAAGTTTTCACGTTGTCCTTCGAAATTTACTTATGTCATTTCAATTGAGGAACAAACTTTTCAAACCGGACATTTTCACAAAAACCGAAAATGAAGTTAACGTATTTTTGCTATACGATTGGTGAGTTAGACACGAATATGTTTAGCGAATATTCAAATTTACATTTAGAACCAAATATATCCATCCCACTGAAATCGTGCATTTATAACGAGGAGACTACAGCTTGTATCCCCTGAAAGATGTGGACTTACGAAATGCTGCCTCTGACAAGTTTACTCGATGCATAAAAAGTCAGATATATCAATAATATGTATTCTGATAAAACCACCTGTAGCACACTTCTTTTTCGTTAGCACTCCAAAATATCAATTTTTTTCCCTGTAAAATTTGATAAGTGAACATTTCTGGTTTTGAAAGTTTTCACCTCAATTGAATCACTAATTTGAGAAACACAACGTATCACTTTCAAGAAGCAGCTGTTAAATAATGTTATGCTGAAAATGTATATTTTGATAAACCTTCTAAATAAATTAAAGATACTTTTAAAAAATTGTATACGTGTCACGTCTGTGTTCGACATTTGAGTTTCGCGCATTGAAGAGTAAATGTTAATAAACCCATGTTGTGAAAAATGTGACACGTGATGTTTCTCAAATTACTGATTTGATTGTCCCTGTGTAGCATGTAGAAAATATGGGCACTATTAAAAGAACGCGAGATAATTGTAGCATAAAATAAATGAAGGAGCTGAAAAGGAAGGTGTTTATGTGTTTTCTTGTGGCACAGGAAGTCTATAGAGGAGCACGAAGCCAGCAGAAGCATGCTGGATAGTAACACACTTGAGATGGAGCAGAGACTAACCACGTGTGATGAACGCCAGCGTCTCGAAGCCGAGTGTCAGAGAGAGAAGAAACTACTGCAAACTGCACTGCAGCAATCGCTCGGTCAGTAAAAACACTCCAAGTATTCTCACATATTCACCTCGCCTGCATGTTGGTTGTACGTAATGCTGGACTAGAGGAAACTTAACATAGAGAAATATTTAGCATGGTTGTGCGGCTCAGTTGGGTCGTTATAAAGCTGCCCTTACTCAATGGTTCAGCAGACAGTACTTACCTAACCAACCCTTGAAGTCGTGTCCCTATTGGCTATCAGTTGAGGAAGGTCAAACACTGCTGAGGCTCTCTCTCCCACAAGCTGCTCGAAGGCGTTGTTTGTGAGCAACGACAGGTTGGAAAAAGACGTGACATGTTGGGCTGGCTCAGAGCATCATTCCTGCCATGGATTATCCAAAAAGAGTAGTTGATTTGTGCGTAGTTGGATAAGAGAGGCGTGATAACTGTTGTTATATCAGTTTCACTTAACGTATCAATGGTGAGATGCCATTTCTGTGTGTTATTTCTTAGTTCACGTTAAAACCGGTTTGCTTTTTTTATTTCGACTCAGTAGAGTAGCTAACAGCGTGAAGAAAGTGAGTCAGTTTTGATGCTATTTTGGAAAGGAAACTCAACCTCAGTTCCTCCAGAATGCATCCCATGCATCGCCGCGGCGGTTAAAATAATAATGATAGTAATAAACAAATAAATAAACTAATTTGAAAGAAACGTTGGCATAAATTTCTCGCATTTTTTTTTTTATTTCTTGCATTAGACCGTACACAAATCTTTGGTATCACAGAATTAGGTCAAGCAATTTATAGGGTAGGACATATATGTTGCTATAATTTATACAAGTGAAATATTGTTTTAAAATAACATATCTCCCTAGAGCAGATTGTGAAATATAGGGCTAGCTGTGTAAGGAATTCTAAAAGTAATAATTTTTACATTTAATGTTACAGTTTCCTGGTTGTAGACATACTGAAAAAAAAGGAGCGAAATATGTAAAAAATAATATACACATATGCCTACTGTTGAGGCAACATGACAAATATTTATCAAGATTGTTTGGTCCTCAAGTTGCTCTGCTGGTAACAGTGCATATTCCATTCAGAGAAGCAGTATGGTATATTTTAATCAAAGATCAGTTTTTAGGTTTCAATTATTTCGAATAAAATAAAAAAAAGCAATCAGAAATTCCCTAAAAACTAATGCATTAGCAAATCTAACTAATTTGCATTAATATTTTTTGTATGAAAATATCAATGATTTCACCCTATGATTCAGCATTTTTACTTGTACTAAATTCAGCATTGTAGAAGTTCAAACAGCTTTTTCGCACAGTTATGGCACGATAGCATAGAAACCACTTTTGTCAAAACATTGAAATTTTTGTAAAACCATTATAAACGTGAAATTATAACCATAATCTAGAATTCTGGACTGGCATTCGAAAACCCACAGTAAAAAAAGATAAAAATGCCAGTGCGCGAACATAAAAATCATCGAAAAATACACATAGTGAGCTGTACGCTTACGGCAAGCGAGTGAGTGAGAAAGAAAGAGAAATAGTTTTCATTGGATACACCAAAACAGAGCGTGAAGAAAATATATTAAAGTAGTTGCTTACATTCTAAGTTAATCAGCCTTATAATGAGTACCAGTATATCAGCTGTAATCACAATTTTTTCATTACCAGAGTTACACACAAAATCGATGTCATGGAATGGGAAAAAGCATCAGCTTATATTCTGAGAGTTTTTATTAAGTAATTAGCACCACAATTTTTTTTATTTATATCACTTTTAAATTTTTACCAACACAAACTCAAGGCCATGCTTTAATACTATACATCACGTGATAAGAAAATAGGTCGCCCCACTATCATCATGTGAACATAAAATAAGCTGGAGAAGATAGCGTGCTTATGAAGCCTGTGTTAACACTCCGTCTATTGCTGAGCTTGCTGACAGACAGGGCGGTTGAACGACAGTAACATGTCGCCCTAGAGAACTGTCGCAACTACAAATTCTTACTCGAGAATAATGAATGAATGAATGTTTAACATGGGGATATTTCCTCTCTACTAACGATGTCGGTGTTTCTCACGTTACTTACTCATGACACTGACTGGTGTCCTAGTGCCAGTATGACGAACTGCTGCTGCATACATACAATATTATTGAACTTTTCTTCAGTTTAATGGCAGTCAACAGTCTCTTCATATACTGACTCATCAATATTGTTTGTTGGACCCAGTGTTTGTGGTCGAGTGCGAGTAAGAGGAAACGTTGTCAGGCAATAATAGCTTCAACAGTAAGTCATTTACTTTGTATAGGCTACTGTTATTGTATTGAACTGCACTGCTCATTTCAGTACTCAGCACTTTCCATAACTACGTAATGTGATGTGGCCATGTGTTTATGAATTACGTAGCAATAAATTGGTCAGTAAAACATATACTGCTTATGTCAGACTTTTTGCCGGATGTACGGCCACACGTCAACTTACTTTCTCTACCTTCTCCACAACTAAAGACAAAGTACGCAGAAACCATGTACTAATGAGAATAACTGCTATTACTCATCGCCAAGCATGAATAGTCTCAATAACTTTTACTTAGCATAGCTTAAACTCCCTTACCCTTCCATTTCTACCAATATCCTGGTTATTGATTGTCAGTAGAAGAAACAACTGTAGTACATTGCCAAGAAACACCAGCCCATACTAGATGTGACTAAATAAAGAAATAACTTCCACCTTCGCTATCCATCATCTTTAATCATCATAAGCAGTACGTATAAGCTGTGTATAATGTTTTTTCTGTGTTCTTGCTGCATAAAAAACCTAGTGGTTAGCAGAAAATGAAATTATAGAAAGTTTAATATATTAATTTGCTGGGATGAGGACGTACAGATAATCTGCATTGGGAATTACATTGGCTTTGGAAAAGTTAATACAAAACCACTTTTCCCTCCCAAATACTTTTTTCACATTTTCAAGAAAGTATCCCAATTATATTGCCAGACTAGTACTGAATCACCTGCATAGAAGTAATTATTTGCTCATTATTCAAAAACTGCAAGTTAACTCTGGACACTTAGGTTTTTACAATCTACTTTATGAAAATATTTTCAACTTTGTCAAACTGACAAAAAAATTACGTTCGGCATCAGTGTCAAAGTCAATATTGTAATGATTTATGTTTATATATAGTTTCATATTGTATTCTTCAACGCTGTCATGTGATGAACAAGCCATATGTGCATTGATTTTTAAGTGTTTGGTGATGAAAGTTTCTTGACAACAGTACACATCCTGAGTTGCACGATTTAAAATTGACTAATTATAGATGTTCTCTTACTCCTAGATACGAAGCAGCTAGCTATGCCAGCAAAAATATATAAGTATTATGAAATAGTCTACTCTCAATAATTCACGTTCATCAACTTTCTAGATTCTAGAATAACGCAAAAACACAACGTCAACATTTCGGCGACAACAAGCCGCCATATTGTCCGTCTTCTTGGACTCTTTCATCAGTCCCCCTATTTCCCTCAAATTTACCCTTTTATCTCAAACTGTTCGTACGTTCGTAAAATATCCATCCTCCCACTCTGTCATTCCCTTACAGATCGATGACGACACTCATCTTCTCAAAGCGGCAAATTAACTCATTTGTTACGAGTCTCGCTGAGGGTGCAACAGGGCCGCCACCATATTTTCATCCCTGTCATTTTGATTTCCGTTGTTTGATGCTGTATCATTCATTTCGCGCTCTGTCAGTCCTGTGTTTTTTTAGACAATCCTATTATTTGTAACTTTTACAAGAACATTAAAAAAAATTTCATGCTTTATCATTCTTGTAATTTTTTTTATATTCTATAATTCTGGTTACTGTCTAGAATATTCCGCCATCTTGTGCTAAATTTTAAGAGATTATGTTCAATCATTCCTGCCATGCTATATCATTCCTGCTTAGATTGAAGTTCCCCAGAATATTCGTTACAGACATTTTCACGAACTACCATTGCTATATGAATTTATATATATATATATATATATATATATATATATATATATATATATATATATATATATATATATATATATATATATATATATATATATATATATATATATATATATATATATATATATATATATACATACACACATTTTTCCTTGCCTAAAAAAAAACTATTCCTTGTCAACGCTCACATTTTATTTTTAGACAACCATCGTCTGCTTCAGTTCCTCTAGTTAGTATAATCACCTTGTCTGTAGAAATAGGGTTTATGTATCACCGACAATCGTCTGCATACACAACTGTCTGCCAAGGTAAAAGAGATAGTGATGACTTCATGTCATAGCACGACACGTTTGATAATTCTGACCTTTCATACTTCCCTGACCCCGAGTTTGCACCATCGACCTCTGGCTACATTCTAAGCTTAGAACATAACACCCGCTCGACCATAGAAACCCCTCATACTCTGACATGTCTACATCGCATTCTTTTACAAAAATTTGCATGAACGACTTGACTCGTTACAGCAATAAACTAATTATAACTCGCAAATTATATCCGGCGTTACTCCTTGTTAGTAGAAACTATTTATATTGTATTAGCCATAATTCAACAAGTAAAAATATTACGAAGTGAGAGAACGACTACAGTATAGATATTACTCATGTAATAATACCTTGCAATAGTAACACAGCACGTCTTTCGTACTTCGCAAAGACGATTTATAGTATATTCCATTTCGTGTAAGTTGTCCTAAATCTGAGAGTTCTCATATGATAGTAGTGCCAACGGTAGAAAATCGCTATGTATCCTTCTGCCACCGCTGTGTTTGTAAACAAATGCCATGTGTTTTTGTAAACACCCATCCGGTGGCATTTAAACATATAATGGAATGTAATATTAGGTCTTACTTAGCACAAATACGAGGTTTGCGTCATATTACTAAAATGAATTACTGGACTCATTTTATTATATTGTATGTGGGTTGAAAAATAAAATGTTAAACAGCTTGCATTATATAAATAGCTTGTATTTTATTAAACTCCATGTAAATTTGTAATAACATTTCTTCAATGGTAAGTAACCACAATCTTGAAAGGGAGTTTTTACCAATTAGGAAGAAACAAATTTAAATCTTGGTAAAGAGATTCTTCATAATGCTAGTGTCTTGGCGATGAGAAAGAGAAAATAGTTTCCTTATCGTTATAAATAAATTTCATAGCAAAAATTAAGCCAAAAATAATTCCTCACATGTGAAATGTATTTTAGAAAAAAAGGTATTGGAACCTTACTTACATTGCTACATATGCATGCCACTAACTGCAAATTAAACGTTTCAAATTTATGCGATGTAAAAACCATGACTGATATGACTGGTAGGGCTGCCACTAAGAGTGATAGCAAAAAAAAAATTACTTTATCCAAAAAATTACTCATTTTTGATGGCATGCGACTCGCATGAAAACTACAGTAAACTTAAAACATAACTTAAGTACATAAAATAAAACTAACATATGTATTGTCAAAACACTTTTAAAATATATGAAAACCATGTGAAGTAACTCATAGGATCCTACACAGAAAACTGTAAAAGCCTTCAATTATTTATGCTTAAACAAAACAAAATAATATTTAGAAATGGTTTTGTCTTTCTTCAATTATTAAATTTCAAGTCATTCTCTTCAAGAAAATGCCAATGGTACTAATAAGTCATTAACTCACCAGCAAAGCAAGCAAACTCACCAAAATGTAATTAAACTAAAAAATTCTCTTACCTAGAAGATGAAAAATACCATGGAAACAGTTCACTGGATGATAAAGATATTGCAGTTTTTAAAAAAAATCTCAAACTAGAACTCTTTACCCTTCCTTGTAGCAAAAAATAATTACTGTTCATCTAAAATACCGGTTTTTTTTTACTGCCTCAGTTGTAGCATTATGTGCTCCTTCAGTCTTGATCTGCGCAAGAAAAATTTCCTACATGTCAACAACTACAGTTTTTTATCCGTACTTTGTTTCTGTCTGGAAAAGATGTTTCAAAATATTTTCATGACTTAAAATTTTCTATCTCTCAGATTGTATTTGTTTAGGTTTTCATTTATCCGCAGATATTCTTTCTTCCTTACCTCTAACTCAAGACGTTGCTACTCGTTCACCTGAATAGTAACACACATCCCGATATTAAACCGGTCAAGTTTATCAATTTGTGAAGACAAAAATTACTTCTCTAGGCTCACATAAATAACCACAATAATGCACTTACTTACTTCCATCAACTCTGAAGAGACTTCTCAACATACAATCTCTCCTAGAAGTAAACAAGGATACCACGGTGTAACGTATTGTATGTTAGAAGATAACAAACACGACATAGGCGTATGGAAACACAAAATTTTAAAAAAAACTGGAGACTGTATCATATGTTTTTACTAACTTAGTGATTGGTAGAGTATTTATGTAAAACGTACAGTTTATTATAAATTATATAATGAGGTAATCTGACAATATGAGTGAGACTCGCAGTCTAAATATAAGGTACGGCTTTAATTTACAATATATACAACTATTTCATTACATTTACGATGTTCTTTACGGAGGGAGGCAAGAATAGTTAGATATATAATTATACATTCATGAATACTTATGAACCACTCAATTCAGTTACTACGATGACAGTCCCACCTTATTAATGATGTCGAGGCTGATGTAAGGAAACGTCCACGGAGATCGGCACGGAGTAGATCTGGACGTCGTGGTGCATCTTGGTAGTGAAGTGGTCCTGGCGACGATATGGGGCAGACAGACCTCGTAGGTAGCGTGACACGCCTCTTTATCGCGCCCTGTGTGGCAACTCGTACCGCTGTTGGAGTGGGCAGTTCTGCCGTACAGCTTGTAGCAACTTATGTTAATATTTTGGAATTCCTGGCCGGGTGGCCTGGTTACTGAGCGTTGTGTTAGAACTAGGGCTACATGGTTCATAACAATACCCTTTTGTTTTATTATTCACGAAGTCATGTTCCAAATGTAAAAACTGCCATGACAAAAATTTTTTAAATCAGCTGAAATGTGTTCGCAAAAGACATCCTATATCGGTGTACATCGAGACGCCATTACTGATGGATGTAACAATGAATATCTGAAATGGGTGAGTGCGTAGTGGTGTCGTTATGCGCATGTCGCGTTCCAGCCATCATCTGTTTGTTACAGTCGTTGTGACACAGACAAGCCGTATTTCTTTACTGTAGCACGGGACGGTGTACAATAATATCAATATAATTAACACAACAAATGTGCAACCCACAAACAAAAAATATTGCCTCCGGTTAATAAGTTACTGAGAAAATACAATAAAACAAAAAAAAAAATTACCAAACTGCAGCGCAAGTTGGATGACGATAGACTGTGCGTTTATTATACGTAGGTTCCTAGCAGCATCTCTCTCAACCAACTTCTCCACGTGACCTTCGTATGCCTTCCACCTTAACAAAACATTGTGTGTGTTTACATCACAGATAATTGTATCGCTTAGAACAGTGAAGCAGGATGGTTTACATAAGTGATGTAAACTCACTCAGTCATATAGTTCTCACAGCCACATCATCGAAGCGGTTCCTCTGGCAGTGTGATTGTAGAAGAATCTCTTGCAATCACTCCACACCAGCTATGTTGAGTTGTACTGGCAGTGATAAGGAGCAAGTCTAAGCACTCTGTGGCCAGCTGCATGATTCAGTTGATCGTCTCTGTATCTGGAAAAATATAGATAGAAGTAACTGTTATAGTAAATTATTGTCATTACTAATACAGTCATGAAATATATCTCTGAAACTATTTTACCTATATTGGACCATACTATCTCCTTATTTGGTTTGTAATGTTTACTCAGTTCGTACAGTTCCCGGCGTGTCGCACAGGAGATGTGTGCGATGCCTCGCTCTTGTAACCACGAACACAAGTCAGTTTTCAACCAGCTCGTGGTAGGAAACTTCTCCGCCTGAAATCAGAATACAATTAACATAATGTCACCATAAAAGTAACATTAAGTCAGCAAATGTACTTTTCGCACGGCTAAGGTGTTTTCACGAGCAATAAACACGCCAGCTGTAAAGAACGGGCAGTTAGATATTCAAAAATTGTTTGCTGTAAAATGTCGCAATAATTACAGAGTCATACAACGTGTTCAAGAACTAATGTATTGTTACATAGCCGCTTGGTAAAAAAAAATAGCAATATTAATTATTACGAACAATTTCAAAACACATTCGAACACATATAACACAAAATTCAAATTCTTTCAGGGCTTACACTTGACAGGTAAACAGTAATGTTGGCAATTGATAGCTACACAGTAAACGTTCTTTTCGAAACCCAGTATTCATATTGTAAAAATTTAGCTATGTATTTTGAAATTAGATGTGATATTTAAGAAGTGTTGTTACGCCAGTGAATCACGTGACATAGATATTTGCTATAATTTTAAAATACAACACAGCAATTGGCAAAACTCCACACTACAGTAAACACTTCAATAATTGTAACGGTTTTCAATGTCACACTATAATTTTTTTAACGTGTGCTTGGAACGAAAATCAGCTAACAAAACCAGCACCGAATTGGAAGAACCGAAATGTAACGGAGAAAAAATTGAAACATACCATTCATTACTACAGGCATATATGTTTTTGTTAATATAGTAAACCGCTGATGGACTGTCGGTTTAAATCAGTTATAAACTTCTGTAGTCGATTACGATTTAAAAATAAGGTGTATTTGGTAGAATGTGGCGTTCAGAATGGAATAAGTGAGAGGTTTTGGTCAGCGGTTAACATTAAGGTCTTCAAAGTTGGTGAGGGTTGACATGAGGTGAGTGTGGAGCAGCGCTAGAATGAAAGGGCGGGGGAAACGGGAGATCCTCGAGAAAACCCGCCGACTAGTGGCATCGTCCGGCACGACTCCCACACGTAAAAATTAAAGGAACCGACCTGGCAGGCGAATTAACCTGAATCGCCTTGCTGGAAGGCGAATGGTCTGACCACCGCGGCCCCAATAATAGTAATTATCGCAAGCTAAGCTCGAAGTTTATTGTGATGCTGTAAACCTACCTGCACACTGTGATGTGTAGCGTTGTACATGACAACTATCATAGGTTCTTCCAGACGTGGCAGTAGCTCCTCACCAAACCACTTCTCAAACATGTCACCATTCTTGGCACCATGGTAGTTGCCATCGTTGATGTCTGATGCGAACATGATGCCTGCACCTTCCACAAACCTTGTTTACTTCCTGCACGCAGAACTATACATCGCTTCCCTTGGTACAAGTTCTGACGCTTGCACGTGTAAACTGTGCTGTCCTACCATGTCTCCGGAGAGTATCCTGGTGAAGAAAATGGAAGTAAAACAAGAGTTTCTGAGACATATTCGATAATTTCAAACTACGTTTGTGGATCTGCATTTTGCTATCTAGAGCTGGCTTCACGATAAGTAGGTCTGCTTCACAAACATGGCTGGTGGAAGCGTCAAGGCAACAGTTACTAAAAATTTGTATGATATTCGCATATGTACTCTACCTAAGGACTGAGCCAAGTAAACCGTTAGGAAAAAAACTTTTTAGGGCTATAATGTATTACACATTCGTTTAGATGACGTGGCACATAAACCGTCACTAAACGCATTAATTAAAAACTGTAGGTTGTTCGAAGCCAACATAAAAGATAACTAACAATACTAGATAATTTTTGCCAACTTTCTGAGCAAAAATTTTTCTCCAGTGGCATATTTATTGGGCGTAATTTTTGACGCTGAAATTTAAAACATAGAATTGCAGCGGAAGAAATGACGCTCAAGGAAATTGTCTTTCTGGTAAAATGTTTGTTCATAAAGTGGGTAAATAAACTTACCTAGGACTTTTTCTTTGTAGTTTTTCAATTTCAACTTCCAAAAACCTATAAAGTTAAAGTGGCACTTTAAGCGTTTACATAACTACCATGCTACGTTAAAGAGAAAAATCACTAAACATGTGTAGGTGAAGAAAAGCGTTGTGGTTTTAGTCTAATTTTTTGAAAGCCCAAGGATTGAATTTGTTTATTCTTCAATATTAATGATATAATCTTTATAGCTAATTTACACTGAGTTTAAAAGAGTAATTTAAAGCCACGTGATTGTCTGTCTCCTACATCGTGTGTTTTAACTGTATAAAGTTGAGCTCTGCCATTAATTTACGAAACATTGTAATTTTTCTAGGCAAGTGTGTTTTACTAATTATTTATGTAACTTCTCGACCACTTGAGTGCTACGTCTCGGGATCGACAGTGAAACATCTCGACAGACAACTCAAGAGACTTAGAACCAAGTCGCTAAGTGTTGGTTCACCGGAGGAAGGGAAATTGCTTGACACAACTTGAGAAAATAGTTTAAACTTATAGAAAACATTTGTCTTATGTGCATGTTTTTAACTAGGCAATGATTATTTTACATGTAAATTTCACTCTATTATATTTATCATCGCTAACCTTTACTGTATAAATAAGCAAGGAGAAGTGTGTCGTATTTCATGACTTTTGCAAGAGCATTTCACACCTAGATACTACTAGCCCCACATTTCTGGCATTATCTTTAACTACATTCTTAACTTCTTAATGTATTTGTACTTAGGGTCATATAACCTTCGAATTATCTCTCACATAACTTACAAAAATTTTACTTTATGAAGTAGTTCGGGTAAATTGTCAGGTCTTACCTTTGGAAAAGAACCATGTCTCGTCAAGAAACACAAATAGCTATCCTTCTTACTTCAGATGTTGGTACTCTCTCAAGAAAGCAACTCTTTGAAATGAAACCCTAGTGTCTTCAAGAAGAGATCTTCGTGGGTCCGTCTTCTTCCAAGAGAGCCCTTCCTTCTTGAGTAGCTTGTATAGTGAAGGATTGCTGACTTGGAAACCAGGGTCACCGCTCTTCTGGATGACATCCAGTGTCACGTGCTACCCTTAACGAAGTATCACAATTAGTTGACGAATCTGTATTTCTTGATAGCAACTGTACAAAGTGATGTATCTGTAGCATTACAGAAAGTTTCTACAGCTTTTGTTAATTTGGATACTGAAGTAATTCTGAAATTATTTGCTTCTTTCATTAATTATAAGATGTATGTTAACATGTAGGTCAATAGGTGCTGAACTACTAAATCATGAAAAAATAAAAAAAAATTACCAAATATAATAGGTTTGTGACATTTTTTTCACCTCATTTTATTATTTGCAATTTTACAAGATCAGCACGTGCTGCGTGGCTAGTAACATACGGTAATTTATGTGATTATTTTAAAAAGCGAGCTAGGAACCACTTCCATAGAATTTTTTTACAATTGCAGTTCATCGTACTGTGAGCAATTATACTGGTTAAGTTACACCATTTATATTTGCATAAATTAATAGAACAGGTAAATGTGGTGTTTAAACAAGTGTAACATACATTTGTTTCTTCCTTTGCACACAATGTGTATTACATTATATCAGTGTTTATTTGCTGTCAGAAAAATATTGAAATGCATTAATTTCAGTTTTCATAGTTAGTAAATTAACATTTTAATACTTAGCTGTCCACCTGAATTTGCAGACAAAAGTTATATTCTAGACAAAGCTAGTAAAATGATTCTTAGCTGTTCTAAAGATGGGGGTTAGTATCATGCAAGTTAAACATAGGTATTTATACGTCCATGTGACCTACACATTCCTGGTTATGTATGTTAAGATTAGCAGTTTTATATAACTTGTTGCTTTTATTTAACAATTACTTTCCAACTGCTTGTTTACCTTACCTGTTATTAAATTAGTTCTATGGGTATCAACCGCTGCACATTTTAATTGCTTTTGTTAGGTTGATGTTTATGAAATGTTTAAAATGACCCTACGTGGAAACCATGCTTGATAATCATTACTGAAACTCTATTCAATCATTTGACAATTGACTGTCTTAATTGCAGGGATTTAAAGAAAGCTCACTTCTTCCAACCATACTGTAAACTGTACGATACACAAATACACGTGTGAAGTCATACACTTTACCAACCTCCTCAACCTACTTCCTCTCTCTTGTTTTCCTGGGGTTTCAATATCTTCAGGCGCCTTCTTCCAATATCTGAACACGTAGTTGGTGGCCTACATTAGTTCAACATAAGCAACCAGTATACGTATTCATACTTTGGTAAAAAAAATAAACGTTCTAAGTACTCACAAGCACTAATAGTACTCGCAGGACGGTACAAGTAATTAAGACTTTGAAATGTTCCTATAGGCCGTAATAATATTTCCAGAGTTTACAACATAAAAATTAGCACAGCAATTGCATTTTATTTGTTAGGCCTAATCATTGGATATGTGCAATTTCTATTGATAATGTATAAACAGTATCGCACACAGAAGCCTAATAGTTTTGCTGTAAACACAATAGTAACTTTAATTGCTAACAGTTTTTGTGCAAGCTATTGTCATTGGGAATTATTTCTCAGTAAATTTAAATACACTGTTTTATATAAATTCCATACAAATCACAGTAAACTGGTATTTTTATATGTATGCATATAACTTAGCTTAGTGTTTCGTGAAGTTTTTTTACCGTCCCGTGTATGAGTTTAGGGTGAATCTAAATATATGCCAATCAATTTACAATGTTGAAAATAATGTTACATACTATATTATTTCGGTTAAAAAAAACACGTTTACAATGAACTGCTTACAACTTAACCTACACATAGAAAAACATGTATACATTTTATTGGAAAATAATAGCCCAGATCTACAAAATATTACACCGGAGGAAAAAGTTCGAAGCTTAAAGAAAATTCTATGAAACTCGTAAAATGTTTGTACAACCGTGAAAGTCTTTGCAAGTCAATACGAAATGAAGGTTTGTAGCAATGTAATGTAATAAAGACTTGTATTTCTGTTTCCGTTGGTGAATGGATTTTCTATTTAACAAAACTTATTACTTTGCTCTGAAACGAACATATTATCTAACTCACTTAGGGTCTAGGCCTATATAATTAAAACGTACTGTAGAGCAAAATATAGCATTTTATAATAAACCATGATACCATGTTGATCTACATTAATTATCATTAAAAGGTAGACCTAAGAGATACGGTTACACAGAATGTGCTTAAAAAGCTTCAGAACCAGCCAATTCTACTTCACGTTCAGCAAATAACAATGCAATTTAGGACTTACATGTAAGACACGGCCAACAATTATCACAAACTGCTGCAATGTAATGTTTCAAATCCAGTGTAATAACTTACGTAAACTGAAAGGTTATCCTGTGACCGTAGGAAGGACTACAGGAAAAAAACATCAAACATAAAATAGACCAACTTGTAGCCTTTAATACTAAACACTGATTGACTTTGGCCACATGTGGCAGTGATTTTTTGTTAGGCCTAACCTTATAGGCTACGTAATGTAATATTACAAATATTTGGCCGCGCACGCAGAAGCATAACGTATGACGTATCAGAATTAATAATTAATTCGTGTCCTTGTAATCAATAGAAGTTATATTAACGTAAACTAATACTTGTACACAGTTTTCACATTTACTTCCACTAGCTTTTCCGTCCGTTAGGCCACATAACCTGATTATATTTCACATCTCAACGTTTGTTCTTCAAAACGTCTACAGACGTGAATAATATATTCTTGTCTAGCACTCTTCGTCGCTGAATTACGAGCGCGATGCATCACAACATGAGATATGATAACAACTTCGCTGGTTCAAAATAATTGAAATAAAAAGTATCCGGCACAGCACGCAATAATGTTAAATTCAAAGTGAACCAAAAACTACATGAATACTATAAAGTACGTTGGACATATTATAAAAACAACGGCAGCGATATAATATCTAAAACAAACACAAAGATGTAAGCAGCCATCACAACCATGCAAACCAGTAGCAATGGCGTCTGGACTGACAACAGTTTAAGAAGTCCGCGTACATAAAAGTTAGGTATGCTAGCGCGTAATTCATTTCTGGGTACACTATTTTTAAGACTAAAATATAACTGCAGAAATATACAACGTTAGTCTTAAAACGTAATTCCTTTTAAAAAATCCTTTATTTATATTCTAATCATTACCTTAAAAAACTACATTTCAGGAAGAATTTTTCTTTGTCGCCGCCCACACAGAAAAGATAACACTTTCAGCAATGCACTGTGTGTTGCAAAATGGCTGAAATAGTAATATTTTAACACTTTCTGTTGACACGTAGTTGCGTGGTTGTATCTGCTGTCAAACTACTGAGAACTTAACATACGTTCGTTTCTTTTACTTGCACGAACGTGCACAAACTACACGAATTTTCATATTTGCACTGCGTTATCCTGCACTGCGTTTCTTTTCACAGGAAGTGACGTCATAACAAATTTGCACTGTATGTCTTTATCCTGGTGCAAGTTGCTTTTGGCATCTTTGTGCAGCACAATTTACACCAGCTCTTGAGAAGGTGTAGTTAATGTAGTGCAGGCCAGAACGAAAACCGGAAATATGAACCATCATTTTTGGTAAGTGGTTAGGTTGTATGAAGACGTTTTGGACAGTAAGTTTATCCTTATTGTTTTTTTTAAGTAAAATACAAACTGAAACCTTGTATAGTCACAACAAATTAGTATATCTGTTATATCCTGTATTCATTTATTATTTAGCATTCCGCGGAACATATACATATGTAACTGACATCTTTCATAATTTAAAATTACGCAAATTCCATGTATTTGAGTAACGTAACTCATTGTACGATCAACAGAATGATAATTGAAAATGACATGAAAGTTCCTCATATTTTTCGAATTTTTTTGCATGTAGGCACATTCAAGCAAGCACGCAAGTATTACCATGTGCAGTACTTCATGTAGCTTTATGCAAGAGTTTGTGAACGTTCTTGTTCACTTTTAGGTGTTCACCTTCTTGCAGCAACCATTTCAAACAATCCCACCATTGAAGCTGCACATACACGTCGTTTCATTCATGTGCACAGGGTTACACCAGAACAGAATTACGATGTAACTGCACATTACAGCACTGCACAAACCTGCGGTGCACTACACGAACTCGCACAAACAATTGGTAAAATAAATTAACCTTATGAAACAGACTACACGTGTACTTTTTATGCAAGAAATTTAAATCCGTTAATACTATTGAACGACTAGAGCGTACATTATTTAAGCTTATAAGTTTACAATAACGCACTCCAATCATAATCGCCATTTACGTCTTATACTGCATGAACATTTCTACAAGAAAAGAATATCACTGATGCTGGAAACACAATGAGATTTCTAAATGTTTGTTGCAGTGAGAGTTTACAATTAGAAATTATTGGTTTGTGGACGTACGCCATTGTTCATGAGCAACGTCCACAAACCAATAAATTCTAATCGGAAACACAATATTACGACAGACGCGACGCGAAGGGGGCGGCGTGAATATCAAAACTTGCGAGTCAATCAGCGTCGAGGGCTTCTGTGACGTCAGCACTACAAATATAGTGGACGCGACGCGAATTCCGAATATAAAGGGTTTCTACTTTATTCGCGTCGGGAAAGTGACAATCTTGAAAAACGGAATTTAATTTTGTGCGCAAAAGTTGGTGAAAACGGTGAATCGGCAGTATAATGCATTTATTTATTTTACAAGCGATTTTTGTTTGATAATGTAAGCAAATAATAATTGTTTTAAATAAATGTGTAATTGCGACAATATTTAAAAATTTGGAATACAAGTAGGTATTTAAAATATATTACAAATAAACGGAAAAAATATTTAAATACTATCAACATCTATGGCGGTCGTACAAGTTTGTATTTAGTGGCAAGGAACAATTCAAATTTATTAATTTTTTAGTCTCTCTCTCTCTCTCGCTCTCTCTGTCACGAACTAGGGTTTGCAATAACGAGAACTTTTAGTCGTGCCCTTTGCTCGCGTCTGTCACGGTATTGTGATTCTACGTAACAAATAGTAGTTGAACAATGCTTATGTTATATTCTTGGTAAAAAAAATATTAACGAATAGTTTGTATCCTTTCCTCAGTTACCAAGTAGTAAAGACAGTTAAGATTTGAAGCAAGAGGTATGTTTCACAGAGTGATATATTCATGGGTCTTAACATATGTAACCAAACAGATAATTACAGAGAAAGAAGTCAAATACATATCAGAAAAAAATTAGATTAAATATCACGAGGAAAGCTGTTGGTTACCGTGAAAGTAACCTACCAGGAAACAAGTTCATTATGTTCGTGCACCGTCACCACTGAACAAGCCAACACTTCGTCGATATCACAACTCTCCTAGGATGGCTAGTTGTCATTTTCCCTCGTTTCTTTCTCCAAGGAATAACGTCTCGATGAGTGTGCATTTATTCGTTGACGTCACCAGAGCAATGCACGAGAGGGGAGGCGAAGAAGTGTTCGATAATTCGATCGCACATCACGTGTAGGAGGGGATTCCAGGTAAAAGTAACAAGGTGCAACAGCTTATACAAACTTATCTCGCACCGTTACGTGAAAATATTGCTTCCAGTTACGAGTAGCAATAATTATTAGTTGCAGCCTTTTTGGCAAATACACAGGATTCTATTGCTGAAGTGAAACAAATTGATATGAGCAAAATATAAGGTAAAATGCAACATATTTTATGAAGATTCGCTCGTATGGCAATGACTTCTCGTACCAGACAATAGTGTTATTATCGCGCATGGGTTGCAGGCAGCCTAGCGTCAACCACATGGTGTAAACAGCACGTGCCTGGCCATGTTGTGTGTAGGTATCGCCCGTGTTGACGCTTAGTTTCTTCATGTGTCTACTGCATGTTGTACACTAGCCGCTGTAGCAGAGGTACCATGTTTGCAGAGCTCACATACATACATTCAGTTTGCGGTGCAGCTGGCGGCATTGGCAGAGACACTACCATTATAGGCTTCCTGACAGACGGCACTCAGCACACACAATGTTCACAGTATTGATCGCTGCTTGCGGTAAGTAGGTTCGCTGTGCGTAGGGAAGCTAGCAAGTGGAAAGAGAAGGACAGTACGGACACCAAGCTGTGAGGTAAACGTGTTGGAACGAGTTCAGGAAACACCATCTACCAGCACACGGGGCGATAGTACATGCTATGCACACCAAGCTGTGAGGTAAACGTGTTGGAACGAGTTCAGGAAACACCATCTACCAGCACACGGGGCGATAGTACATGCTATGCACACCAAGCTGTGAGGTAAACGTGTTGGAACGAGTTCAGGAAACACCATCTACCAGCACACGGGGCGATAGTACATGCTATGCACACCAACCTGTGAGGTAAACGTGTTGGAACGAGTTCAGGAAACACCATCTACCAGCACACGGGGCGATAGTACATGCTATGGACACCAAGCGTCGTTCTGTTGTGCTTGTCATAAAGGGACAACTGCTCCGATGCGAGGTTTAACCAGGCCTGCTGGAGGTCATCAGTCTGGATATTCCAGCGGCTACGTGGTTCCAGTGTAATGGAGCGAAAGCACACCAGCTCACTATGGCCTCTATGTACGTAATTACCTGAACACTGCTTCTGGACAGCATTGTATAAGATGGGTAGGTCCCGTTGCCTGGCCATCACGTTCCCTCAGCTTAACGCCTTTAGACTTCCGCCTTCGAAGGCACGTGAGAATACTTGTGTATGTCACTCCTGTACATACTAGGAATAAACTGGGCGTCAGTACACATGCTGCATTCATTACAGACTAACAGAAACACGCCTGCTATCTTCCACGATGTTCGACACAACATGCACTGCACTGCATGTATTGCATTCCTTGGTATATATTTTGAACAGCAGATGTAAAACTTTACAGAAAAAAAACAGATTGAACCACTGTTACACTTGCATTTTTGTTAAAACCTGACATCACCTTTGCTGCCAAGTTGTTTCTACCCCTGTTCAATTGTATCACCAGTTTTAAGTATTAGGAGGAATTCCCGGTAGTGAGCACTTTAATAAAATATGTGCAAATTTTACCTCACATACCGTAATATATGTAAAGTTGGCACAACTTATAGGTTCGCATTGGTCGCCGCACTGTCTTCTAACGTGTCGTGATTGTCGAGCATCGCTCATTATGTTCTTAACCTCATGTGTGATAACATTAAATACTTACCTCTTGAGAACTCGTCTCATTTGACGCCACTCCATACCAAGACATTACATGGTGCAGTCGGCTCACGAACCTTTTGCGAAACATAGAAACGGTGTATGAAGGTATGTCAGATATTGGAAACTTAATCGTCATGAATAATTTAAAACAACCGTGTTCATAGAGGCTTACAGGAAATGTGAAGGAAAATTACTGCAAGTTTAAACAAGCCTATGAGTTATATATATATTGGCATCGGGTGTAAGCAAGCAGACTAAGGAAGTACAAACACTTATACTTCTCACCGTAGTAGGTGAAGAGAGTGAGGAGTTGTTTAATACCTTCGATCTAACCGAAGAAGATAAGAAGTATCCCGGTAAGGTACTTAATGCATTTGAAAGATATTGCATCCCGAGGGCAAATGTATGTGTTGAACGACATAGGTATCTTTTTTAACAGAAAACAACAAGATGGAGAATCCATCGACAACTATGTCACAGAACTAAAAAAGCTTTGTCACAGTTGTGAATTTGGCGATGTGACAGACAGCTTAATCCAAGATCGCATTATCAGTGGAATGTGTGATAAAAAATCAAAACAAAACTACTTAATACTGAAGATTTAACCTTAGGAAAATCTGTAAAAACTTTTTAAAGTGCGGAAATTACGCAACAGCAGTTACAAACAGTTTCGCAAGGACATCTTACGGGTAGCAACTATTCAACAGAATTGGCGTCTGAAGAGAGAAAATGGCAGTAACCTAGATACCCATGTAGGTTCGGCAGGAAGACGACAGTTCGCCGAAAGAGAGCTTCGGACAGGAACTTCACAACCTACATCCGCGTGTAGGTTCCTGGGAGCAGATCCAGTCGTCCTTCAACCATCAATGGTGAGGGCAGGACTACGCAGCATGGTAGCAAAGCACAATGTTCCAGGTGTGGTTATAAACATCAATACAAGGTTTGCCCAGCTTTTGGTAATGTGTGTGCTGTGTGTCACAAGAAAGGTCATTTTGCTAAATTGTGTAGGTCAGAATGCAACTTTGTGAATAATGATATAATGAGACTATTCCAAGTGACAATGACAGTACAGTACAATGCAAGGTCTCAGATAAACCACGTATTGTAGTAAATCTCGAGAACACCATGCTGCTAGGTAAAGTAAATCAAACAATGGACGTGGAACAGTGTAAGAAAGACTGGATAGAATATGTTGAAATTAAAAACAGAAAAGTAAGGCTGAATTATACACTGGTGCTCAAGTGAATGTGATGTGATAGTTGATAAACTAGGTATTAATATTGTACCATCTGTAACTAAATTAGAAAATTATATTGGTAATCAGATTGTTGTGAAATGAAAGTGCTATTGTTGGTGTATGTTTAAAAGTAATATGTCAGGAGTTATTGAATTTCAAGTAGTGGAGGAAAACAAAAACACACCTCTAATTTTAGGTCTTTCAACAATACAGGACTATGATCTCATAAGGATGGTTGCTACTGAGAATGTCTATCAAATCCAAGACCGTAACGCACTACCACAGTCTGTAGAGACAATATTAAAAGAGAATAAGAGTATTTTTGAAGGTATAGGCACATTCAACTGTACTTATCACATTGATTTGAAAGAAGGGGTAGAACCACGTGCAACTAGGACTAAGGAAATACCATTTACACTGTTAGAACCTCTAAAAGCTTAATTAGATAAAATGGAAAATATAGGATTAGCTATGAAAGTGATGAAACCAACTCTTGGGTTAGTTCCCTTGATGTTGTTAGAAAACCAGACAAAAGTTGAAGAATTTGTTTGGATCCACACAAATAAAATAAGGCTGTAGTTCGAGAATATAATGACTTACCAACGTTTGAAGAATTTGTTTCAAAAATACCTAATTCAAAAGTCTTCACAACCTTAGATGCTAGTAGAGGCTATTGGCAAGTTAAATTAGATTAAGAGAGTTAGAAATTTACTGCTTTTAACACACCATTTGGCCTGTACCAGTTTACGGGAATGCCATATGGGTTGGGTTAGCTCCTGAGGTATTTCAGAAATGTATGAACCATATTTTTTCAGGAATTCAGGGACTTGAAGTCTATATTGATGACATTCTGATATGGGGTAGTAATCAAGAGGAACATAACACTAGGTTAAAACAAGTTTTGCAGAAAGCACATGGGGTGAAATTTAATTTGAGTAAGTGTCTATTTAGTTCATCAGAAGTTAAGTATGTGGGACACAAGTTGGGGGAACAAGGTACAAGTCCGGAACCCTAGTAAATAAAAACCATTGTAAACATGCCTGAACCGATGGGTAAGAAAGAATTGGTTACATTTCTGGGTATGGTCACTTATGTTTTAAAATTTGTTCTTCATGTGAATAAAATAAGTAGACCACTGAGAGACTGAATAATGAAAGAGGTAGATTGGTTGTGGACAGAGAAACATAGTAAGGCCTACACTGATGTTAAAGTAGCATTAAGTACAACTCAAGTTTTGCAATACTATAATAAAGACTTACCATTTGTATTGACAGTTGATGCTTCAAGTCATAGTCTTTGTGCAGTACTTTTGCAAAATGGTTTACCATTAGGGTATGCACACAAAATACTTACAGAGAGTGAAAAGAATTATGCTCAGATTGAGAAGGAATGTTTGCCCATACTTTTTGGTTGCCAGAAATTTCAACAGTATTTGCTTGGTACTGTATTTACAGTGCAAACAAATAATTTGCCATTAATACCTATCTTCATCAAACCATTAAATGAGTGTCCTTTGAGATTACAACGTATGAGATTGCGATTGCAACAATTTGATTTTCAACTACAACACATTCCAGGGAAACACTTGTTATTAGCTGATGGGTTATCTAGGCTAAGTAACGAACAAGCACAAATCCTAGATCTAGGCCAGGAAATAGAAGCACATGTATGCATGGTGATTGAGAAATTGCCAATCAATCAAGGTCGGTTAGAATATTTAATTACAGAAACATCTAAAGATGCAGAACTCCAGGAAGTCATGCATCTAGTAAGGAATGGGTGGCCCGAAAACAAAGCTAACTGTTCAGAAACAGCCAAACCTTATTTTTCTGTACGGGGAGAGTTGTTTGTTCTGGATGGTTTATTGTTCAAAGGTAAACAAGTAGTAGTACCTAAAATACTTAGACCAGAGCTATTGGATCGTGTTGAATACTATCATCTGGGGATGTCTAAATGTAAAAATAGTGCAAGGCAACACTTGTATTAGCCGCAAATGACACAGAACATTGAAAACTTAGTGTCAAAGTGCTCTACTTGTGCTAAAATTCAAAACAAAATTACTAATGAATCTATGTATGCCAGAGAGTTACCAGAAGGGCCTTGGCTTGTGTTGGGTACGGATATTTTTGTGTGGTATCAAAAAGCCTACATTATGGTTGTTGATTATTTCACAAAGTATATTTAAATAGAACAGTTAAGTGACATGTTAACTGAGGAGACAATTGACAAGATGAAATCCATATTATCTAGACATGGCATACCTGTCACAATCTATAGTGATAATGGACCACAGTATGCTAACTATAAGTTCAAAATATTTGCTAAAGAATGGGATTATAACCATGTGACTTCTAGCCCTCAGTATCCTCAGTAAGATGGATTTGTAGAAAGAAATATTCAAACTGTCAAACTATTGTTGAAGAAAATTATGGGGGAAGGTAAAGATCCTAAAATGGCTCTTATGGAGCTCAATAATACACATATTAAAGGAAATTGGAAAACACCTGCACAAATGCTGTATGGTAGGCAACCTAGAACCCTGTTGTCATTCTGTGCTGATAATTCCAATTTTAAACTAGATAAAGCAAAGTTGACCCACAAGCAAAACAAGCAAAAGTTTTATTATGATAGGGGAAGCAAAATTTTAAATCCATTAAAAATTGGTGACACAATTTTCTATAATAG
>PNEQ01085457.1:0-12500 GCA_003012365.1 Medauroidea extradentata | reverse complement strand
ATAATAATGAAGTGAGGAGTGTCGTCATATTGGAAGTTAAGTTAAACAATGTCTGTTAACAAAGTGTTGAATGTTGTATTGACGTAAACTGGGGGATGTGTGTATAACTGAATACCAGCTATGCAAGACTACAAGGTGGAAAGCAAATAAAATAAGTAACTGACTGAACCATGAGACAAATTATGAACACAAAATAAACTGTTGAGGGGAGGGGGATAAAGACCGGTAGGTAGCTCCTCATTAAAAAACAAACACTTTAAACGACAAAACTTCCATCTTGTAGACTAGCAACATAAATAACTTATATTTAGTAGAGCACAACAAATCTACTGAAATAAAATAATAACACTGCTTGGCAAACTTTCCATGCGAGGGGTACTGTGGATCGAACACAGACTATCGTCCCATACGGGTCGCGTCTCCTATCTTGTAGTGTGCATGTCAACCTTGTCACATACGATCAACTATTAATAAAGTAGTTTAGTCAAGTTAATGCTTTTGCAATTAGGGACTATGTATAATTAATGAGACCGCAATTTTCATCACCATAATTTTATTTTTTATTTGCACCAGACATTTTTTTTCTTATTTTAGACACAAAGTGTGACTAAATTTGACTCTTATGAAATGTTTATATCTGTCATAGTTTTCGCGTAATGGCTTGTTAAAGTCATATTTTGCATGTTTCCGTTTTAACGACCACACTAAAACCAACTGATATACCAAACTCAAAAAAATCACAGTGTATAAAGACATTGCAGGCTACAATGACATGCTCATAAAATTAAAGAAAAAAATTACTTGTATTTTTAAAAAAATTATTGAATTTTTTAAATTTTAATTTTGAGTTTCAGCATTTTTCGTTACATCCAGCCGGCACGGCTCAACGGGCAAAACTATCTCATTTTCCTGCAAGAAGTCTTGCCAGAGCTGCTGGAAGAAGTGCTCCTGCGATTGCGTTACGAGATGTGGTGGCAACAGGATGGGTGTCTGGCGCTCTGTGACAGGCGTGTCCGAGATTACCTCAACGCAACTTTCCTTAACAAGTGGATAGGGCGTGCAGGGCCGAGGCCGTGGCCACACAGGTCTTCGTAGATCACCCCTCCTGATTTTTTTGGGGGGAGAGCAATGGAGACTTTCGTTTATGCAACACTGGTCGAATCTGAAGAAGACTTGGTTGCGTGAATAGTCATAGCTGGAGAAGTCATCCGACGGCAGCCAGGCATCTTTGGTAGGATGTGTGCGGCGTGGCAAGCACGCATTGAAACATGCATTCAACAAACTGGATGGAATATCGAGCATCTTATGTAAAATGCTACAGGAATGGTCAAATTTACAAAATGTGATTTGAAAAAGCTTCCTGTTCTTTTTTTCAGCAAAAGAAAAATTATTATTTTTTTTGTAAAACGGACTAAATCTACATGTATTCAATTAAAGCACAACATGATACGCCCAAAACGTTTCATTTGTTACCTCTTATGCCTTCCCTAGCCGAAAAAGAGCGAATCATGTCGAGGTGCTGTCTACCTTCATGGGGCGCTATCTCCGTAACGAGTCACTTTCGGACATGGGTTCCTTGTTCAAAATACTTGCTTTTGTGACATCTACCCACCATATCACTTTGTACAATTTTATCCGCACCACCCTGTATAAAATTCATGTCAGATTACAAAGTACTATACGTGTACAAAGATTTATTAAATTCGGTCCACTTGTTCAAAAATTTTGAGGGGGACACACACATACACGCACACACAGACAGAAACGTGATCTCATAAGCCTAATTTTTCCTTCCAAAAGTAGGCTAAAAAATCACTTGTGTCAGCACAGTGCTCACATAAAGTTATTAAAGCCGGTAAAGAGTACCATTAGCCTAAAAACAAATAAATAACTAAAAGTTCACCAATAAACAATAAAACAGCAAATTAAAATTAAAAATATAAACATATATTCCCACTACACCAAGAAAAATTTATTCAAGAGAACAAAATAGCAACAAAATTGTACCTTCTTTTAAAGGAAAACACAATATCAATTCATTACTCACCCCAAGAGGCCATTATTTTATCTGTTACAGGGTCTCGACTGCATTCCTACAAAGTTACAGCAAAACCAGCTGTAAATTTTCTTACTAGACGCTCTCGGCAGGCCGTTGGGAACCCACCCCATTGCTAGTGGAAAACCTGACTCAGGTAGACTACAGCCAGGCAGAGGACCTGAGCAATCTGAGCAGAGGGTGCTGTGAAGGCCCATGAGCTGGACAAACGTGCAGACTATATGCTTATCTCTTACACCGAGGTGTAAAAGCTTATATGGTGTAAGTGGAGCATCGATGTTAGCGGGCCCACGACGGTGACACTGAATGGGGCCTACGCACCTCTCATTTTCTGTAAACGATTGCATGTGTGCCAATATATAAACATTACTGCAAGATACTGTAATATATTAATTGAAATAATATTTATAGGCAATTACCATATATTATAGGGTTAATGTCGCAATCTACATGTATTAACTTTTTTTTTTGTGAAAAACCTGTTTGACGAATGTTCATGTATATTGAGAGTCTTGACAATGTTTTGTAGTGGTACACCCGAGGATTGTGTAAGGGTGCGCCACCATTATACGTTACTATTATCACTCGACATCCGTGTGCATGCCCATCTCATGGTTACGATTCGTCAACATGTATTGAACCAAATTGTTTGTTTTAGTTAGACCTTTTCGTTTAAAGTTCCAGCTGCATTTTTGGGCGCCCTTAAGATCTCTGATAAATCGATGTAAAACTTTTTTTAATAAAACGGGAACCAAATAGTACTACTTTGAGGTTTACTACTAAACCATAAGGCCGAACATTTTTTTGTAAAAAATATATTCACTTGATCAACTGTCAAAATGTGTTGATGTGTTGTAAGTCACACAAATCTATTTCTTTCGTAGGGTTTGATATGCTTCGTTTTTGGGTTGGCGATGGTAAAGTTGTGGGTCCTATTTTTTGAGTAGGTGATCTACCATAAATACTTTGTATAGCTAAAATATCATCAGCGTGTAATGCTATTCGACCTGGAATTAAATTGGATAGGCACACACATGTTTACACATTCGAATGATGTACTGTTCCTGAAATATGTCCAATTTCATGTAATAACACACTAAAACTATTTCTTTTTCGTTGGATTTGTCATCGCAATCAAAATAACAATCTTCTTCAGCACCAATACGAATTTCAACTGGCGAATTGTCTGATTTTTGGGACAATGCATGACTATCTAATTTTTGGGACATATTTGTCGAAACTTTTGAAATGTGTTTATACTCCGTTTGTATGATATTATTGTATGAGGATTTTCAACATCCTGTTTAAAACAATATTAGTATGTTCAGCCCACATTTTAAAAGTTGCTTCAGTTAATTAATTATATGTAGATTAGTCAGCGCATAATGGCATTTAATAGTTTTTGTTGTCCATTTGAAGGCGGCTGTAGGAAAACGAAATACATCGTATGTTACACCACATCTAGGGGCTGTAGTTAATGCTAGTGTTTCGTTATTTATTTCAACTATAATTGGAATGTTGTGATATTCTTGAAAATGTCTATTAGCATTTGAAACAACAGATGAAATTACGCGTGTAATATCTTGTTCTTGTCTCATTTTCACTTCTTGTAGATGTTGTTATTATTAATATTACAACCCCAATTAAAATAATTTAATAAAATAAAATATATATACTATGTCTTATTCCATTTCAATTAGATAATACCCCCATGGTAGTGTGTTAATAGAATCTTTAAGAATAAATATTTTATCATCTTCAGCACTTAACAGGGGCCGCGGTGGCCGAGAGGCCAGACCTTATGCCTCCCACCAAGGCGATCCGGCCTCAATTCCTGGCGGGGTCGGTCCCCGAATTGTTGCATGTAAGAATCGTGCCTGACGATGCCGCTGGTCGGCGGATTTTCTCGGATATCTCCCGTTTCCCCCGCCAATTCATTCCGACGCTGACCCATACTCTCATAATACCACCCTACACAAGCGCTAAAGACGTCGATGCCAAAATCCCTCACTCATTCAGCACTTAATGCTCATTTTCTAGATTCTAATGAAAAAAATTGTTTTTTTTTTTTTTTTAATATAAGATTCATGTTTTCGTATAAAACTTCATTTTTGAATAAGCTATTTTATAACCGTCAAATGTGATCTAATTTTTGACTACGCCTTTTTAAATGCATTTCCTTTTTCTTTTAATGACGCTTTCAACATGCATAGCATTCGTTTTACATTTTGTACTAATAAATTATTTCGTAATTTTCCCTTTATTTTCATCTTACATTTTACTAATAACTTTTTTGTGGTATACTAGGAATATTATCTCTTTCAAAATCTGAACTATCAAAATAATCTATCATTTCTTTCATATTGCCGTAAAATTCGTCTGATGTAATATGCGGAACTACCGCAATCCATATAACATAATAAATAGTGTCTACATATTTTGGTTTCATAACATTATAATGAAAATTGTACATTAATGGTTTTGATATATAATATACTCATTCCAACTTGAATGGGCTTGCTGAAAAGTATTTTTTGTTTATTCGTATGTATTTTGACTAAAGATTCAGTAAATATAGTTCAATCTCTGAAATTTTGTTCAGCAATTAATTTTTCTACTTGTTTAGCGTTCGTATATAAGCTAATATCAACTCTATTTCTTATAATACGTATCGTTTTTCCAAAAAACTGAATTATTGATTAATTTATAAAAACGTTTTTCAATAATATATTTGGCATTTGTAGTCATTAGTGTATTTTAACAAATTATGATTTCATCCGATATGATTGCCTGACTGTTATTACTTACTCTACATACCTTTTTAATTTTCATACCAAGATTCCAAGAGATAGATTTTGTTTAAAATTTACACCGTGCAACACATATTTTTCTTAATCATGCAGATTACTTAACAGTTAGGATTCTCGCGATCCCTTGGGTATTCTATTTTCTGTCTTTATTCAAATCATGCAGTTATTTCAGTTGTTCTAAATAAACTTCTGAAATACGTTCAAAATTTCAGTTGTTATTCAAATTTCATGTATATTTATTCCAATAATCTACATTATCGAGCTTACAATTTACCCATTTAAAACACTCGTATGGTAAATATTGACTCTTGGCCCAACCATATAAATTATTTGCATCTAAACATTCAAGACAGGAATGTTCAATTTTAGGATCATAATTTGACACATACTTTCAATTTTCTTTAGCTTATCTATTGCAACATTGGGCTATTCCACCTCTAAAACCTTTCTCAATCGTTAATATCTTATCATAATATTTTAATAATTCCAGTTTTATTTTTATATGGTTTAACATAGCGTTCCACGCTAATCCTGGGATTGTAAAATACCAAGCGAGATATAACTTATATATTTTAATACGTGCATCTCTAAAATTTTCAAATATGTTAGCTAATGTTAAAACGTCAGTTTTTAATGGATAATTTTGTATTTTCACCTAGATTTTGAATATTTAATATTTTCCAGTTTTTTTGCACATTTCTAATCTTCGTTAGAAAAATTATATTTACTAAGCTTGTTATATAACGCATTTCTGTTGGTAAATTCATGTTCATTAGATTTTTAACACAATCCATAAATTCGTAGCGATAAATGCCTTTTTTATTGAAAATTTTTGGACGTTCCTCGAAATTGTTCTGTACTAAAAGTTTTGAATGAAATATATTTATCTTAGTTGATTGGAATTAGAAATGTTCTATTTTCATTTTCATAAATTCCGAGGCCTTTTATAAATAAATGTGTGTCATATCCTGATAAATTATAAATACATACTGGACCAAAACTTGGGTTTTGATAATTTCATTCAGAATCATAATGTGTTGTTCCTCTGAATTTCCCTGGTAATGATTATGATCTCTTACACGATTCTTACATATACGTTTCTCACAGACATGGCAATGTGTGGCTCCTAAATAGTTATTTTTTTCCTTCTTTAGTTATAGGTGTCATTGGTATTGTATTTTATTAAATGTCAGCATTAGCGTTTGCTTCGTCCATTAACATTTTCACAAAAACACTAGAGGCATTTTTTCTTGATAAAATACTGGGGATTTGTAAACATTGTTTTCATATTTTATACAATTACATAAGCTAATTGGCTCGCGTCTTTGATAATTTTTTGTATATGAACTCTTAGGATTAGGTTTAGGCGTATATATTTTTAATAAACATTCAAAATCAGCATATATAGCAAAAGGAACACTGAAGAATTTAAGTAATTCTCAAATTTTAATTTATTATTCCACAGATATGTTAGATTCGCTCTTACAGCGTCACGATCTCTGCAATCTTCTTTGTGTTCTGTTAATTTGTTTTCATAATAGAAGTATTGGAACATCTATCACAAGGATATTTTTTGCAATGATTGTCTAATAGCTCTAATCCAATAAGTCTTGAAAGACTTTTTATTCAACAATTAATGATCATTCATTTCTCTTTTTGTACAATGTTTGTCAGTTTAATTTTTGGTTATTTGTAATGGATCAAATATAAACTCTATTTCGTCTTTATTTTCTTTTTCTTCAGTTTACTTTTCTTCGTAAACGTAGATGTTTGTCAATAGATATACTTACTACGTTTTCACAAACGCCGACAGAATGTTTGTTTCGGTCAAGAATAACTCTTTGTTCGTGTGAAACTGGCATACATTTTTGACTTCAAAGAAGTCTCAAGAAGCCAGCTCCTGTATACCCCTACCTCCATGGATACTAAAAGACCAGTGCTGACGGTCCATCTCTGTGTGTTACCAAACTAAACGGCACCATATTGTTGTCTATAACATGCAATGTCCTATACCAGTTTTTTGACTCTCACCCCTGCTAAGGTGCACAATTCCCTATCTTCACCTGCAATATGCCAGTGTTCAGTTTTGTCATGTAACAAAATAGCAACGTAAGAGTCTAGTTCTTCTATAACGTCTTTGGGGGCTGATATAGCGAGTCTACGCGCTCTGTCGGTTGCTCAGCGTGCACGTGTAAGGAACACGAACATTTGCTAATTCAAATTAAGATTACTGCCATGGTGATTCTGGACAAACTTGAACACTCTTAAGAACAATCTTAATGTCCTCTATACAAGACATTTGGTTGATCTACAAATATATACCCAGATACAACAGAAACCTCTTCTGGCCGGGTTTCTAGAAGAAGTTTTCACCTACATTGTGGCTGACGCGAGGACTGCATTTATTTGTATTTGTATGGTTATACAAGTTTGTACCCCTCCTCTTCTCTCTTTTACTAGAAACTTCGGTCACAAATAAATACTCTTAGCTGTACTCTAGTAGTTTGAAAACTTGTTTCAGCTCTCATGTCATGTAGCTGCATTAATGTGAATGATACTGCTGTTACAGACTATCCTGCTGCACAACATCAATCTGCTGAACTGACACAGAAACAATCTGAAGGAACTGCTCCACAACCAGAAATTGTCGAGGTATATCTTAGCAAATATATTTAAATTAAGTGGTTTAACACATGAGAAAACATTTCCTCGTGTTACTTTCCATCACCATCGTCAGCGTTAAAGCAGCATAAATATAGAGCCGTTGCATTGCCTGAGATTTAAGGTCGTAAATATAGTGAGATACAATTATTTCTGCTCGAGCTCCAGTATACTATATGAGGCAACTCTCATAGAAATAGTGGAATAAACATGTCTTGCATTTAGCCTTAGTAATAGTTCATATACAGCCGCTTATTCACACTACATTTACGCACAAGGCTCTTATTACAGTACAGGCTGCGGTGGCCGAGTGGTCAGACTACTGGCCTCCTACAAAGATTTTCCGGGTTCGATTTCCTTTGGGGTCAGGTCCCAGATTTTCGTACGTGGGAATAGTGCTGGACGATTCCGCTGGTCCAGGGGTTTTCTTGGTCGGGATCTCCTGTTTCCCCCGCCTTTATAATTCCGGCGCTGCTCCATACTCACCTCATGTCACCCCCACCTTCGCTAAAAACCGAGACGTTAAGCGTTGGCCAAAATCTCTCACTTATTATACAACTGAATAAGTGCCAATTAAGTGTTCCATTTTGAATATAGCAGCTTTTTAGCCTACTATCCGAAGGAAAAACTAGGCTTATGAGATCACCTTCCTGTTTGTGTGTGTGTGTGTGTGTGTGTGTGTGTGTGCCACCCTAAAACCTTTTGAACAAGTGGGCCGAATTTCGTCAAACTTTGTACGCCTATAATATTAGTAAACTGGCTTGACGTTTGTATAATTCGATTATGCCCTGTTCATATTTTCAGCAATTTTAACTTTTTTTTTATTAAGCGAGATATTTTAGGAATCGTATTTTAGAATGCCATCAAACTCTGACACGCAAAGAACTTAATAAGATGAATTTATTTTTACCTATTTCGTTCATGCATATTATACAGCTTCGAAATGGCGGCATTTATTAAAAATATTTTTAGCACAGTATGGCGTATGAGGAACTACTTTTCTGAATTTCATTAAACTTAGTATACATCATGTACCGCATATTATGCTGTATTGACTTTTGTTTATTTTAAATGCACTACGTTCTTGTTTTTCAAAATGGCGACCGTTTTTAGCCTACTTTCCGAAAGTATCACCTTCCTGTCTGTGTGTCTGTGTGTATTTGTGTGCCCCCCTAAAAACTTTTGAAACAGCTGATAGAGTGAGAGAGTGAGTGAGTGAGATATTTTGGTCAGAGCTTAACATTGAGGTCTTCAGCGCTGATGAAGGGTGACATGAGGTGAGTATGGTGCAGCACTGGAATGAAAGGGCGGGGGAAACGGGAGATCCCTGAGAAAACCCGCCGACCAGCGGCATCGTCCGGCACGATTCCCACATGCGAAAATCCGGGAACCGACCCCGCCGGGAATCGAACCCGGATCGCCTTGGTGGGAGGTGAGAGGTCTGACCACTCGGCCACCGCGGCCCCTAACAGCTGACAGAATGTTATCAAACATTGTACACATATAGTACTTAGAAACCTGACATGAATTTTAAATATTTCGTTTACGTCCTGTTCATATTTTCAAAATGGTGACATTTTAAAATTTTTTGATCAAACTTGATACCTAAGGAACCGTATATTATAATTTGATCAAACTTGGTACACATGTGCCACATACATAGCTGACTTGACTTTTGTGTATTACGTTTATCCTATGCATGTTCATATAGTTAGGTCTGGCACCTGCCTGTCTTTCTCAATGGTTGGCTGCGTGCGCTTAGAGAGGCTTGCGGCGGCTTGCGAACTACGAGCGCTAGTAGTAGGTTGACACATCTTGCATTGTTATTGATAGACGTTTCGTACATTCTCGGTTATTACACTTTATAGAGTTTCGCAAATAACTTGTCACATTTTCAAGAAACTTTAGTTATATTTGGGTGCTTTACACACTGTTGGAAACATTACTTTCGTCTTGTGTAACGAATAATTTTAAATGACAAGAGTGCCTCGCACATGTATGCCTCAAGGCTGCAATGAGTATTATTTGGTTCAAAACATTTAAATCGCTTTTTATTTAGTTTCAAAGGACCCAGTTAAAATTCACTGAAGTTGCAGTCGAAAATCTTATGTTACGATTTAGAATTTCGGTATGGAAGGCAATGTTAACAATACACTTTGTCTCTGTGCTTGAAGATAATTCTTTAGCTGGAATTAATGAAAAAATAAAGCAAACTAAGTTAGTTTGCGATTTCGCTTTAGCCAGCTGTTAAATCAATGTGATTACGTGTGCACTTCCATTCTTATTAAAATAAATATTAAAATATTGAGTAAGGGGTGTATTCATGTTCCCCCCTCCCTTCTATCCTGAACCTATCCACAAACTTTCTGAACTTATAAAAATGAAGCATGTATTATGTCTCTGAGTTTACAATCATCACTTAATTTCTGATTATCATAGAACTAATACTTTGTAAATTTCTTTAAGCTGTTTTGTTTATAATATACCACTATATTGCAGCTAAATACTTAATTTCAGCTTATTTAGCATATATTTGTGGCAGGGTCTATTAAAATAAGTAAAACACTTGTGACAATGTGTAAACAATATTAGTGTAAAATGGTTGTGTAGTTTCACAATGATTGGGCGAGTATGATGTAAAGAGGAGTTTAGCATTGGAAATAGTTGTAGAGTGAATCAACTGGTTCAGTCGAGACAAAACCCCTCGACCACTCGCCTTCAACCATCACCTTCCTTGTCATGTCGCCACATGCTTGCCCTATCCTAGTCACCGAGTGAGAATGGTCATTTGAATACATAGCTAGCAAGAACGCTCTCATCCTCATTACATTTCCGTGTGAATGACCAGGTTAAGATCATGTTTGACTGCATACTCAACCCAGCATACTCGAACAGTGTAAACGAGGCTTGAAAGTTAAACAGTTCTCCGTATACTTTTTTTGTCTTGTATTGTGTTAAGTTTTTTAAAGAGTTATTCTTGCTTTTCTTTACAGTTGGTTCAGAATAAACTGAGCACTTTTGAAAGCCTAACTACTTTTTTCCTCCCAGATAATTTGTAGTTCTCTTGTTACTTTCTGATATAAACATTGCACCTTCAGTATCCATTGAAGTCTGTAGATTGTACCGATCTCAACAGTTAATATCTGCAGTCAACATAAACAATATTTCAAAATAATTATCCTAGACAAAATATTCTTCAAAAGTGCTTTGAATATTGCAAACCCCCTATAACTATCTAGGGCATATTCTTCTTCTCATCCCTAAAATAGTATTAAACACACATTTGTTCTTATTTACACTAGTTGTATAAATTTGTTTTATTATTATTATTATTATTATTATCCTGAACGGGAGCAGATATTGTTCACAGAAGTACATATGTTGAAAAATGGTTTTGATATGAAACTTTTTTTTTAACAAAAAATATTATTCTTGTTAGTTATTGACCTTTAAGGGTGTTCATGTGGGGAAAAATCATCATTTTATATTTGTATAAAATAGGGTTAGATTCGTAGACATTATTTCAGAGTACATTTTCCTCTTACGAAAAAAAATTTAGCTCAGCCAGTTTTTCCATAATGTCAGTTCAAAGTCAAAATTTGCATATTTTTACTTCATGCAAAACTTGAAAACCAGTAAATATAATGAAAAGGAAAAAATTACATCAAAACTACATGCCACGGTCTACGGCTTGAAACATATAGAATCCCTTTACAAAAAAATATTTTCCTTTTTAATTTATTTTAGAAATTAAAAAAAAAAAAAGACAAAAACTATCATACTCAATGCCTGATGCAATGCTGCAAAGTGATACTGACAAATATTACAATAAATGTTCAAAATAGCCACCCAGTGCAAATACACATGCACGACCACGTTTCAACCTGGACCTGTGAACACATCCAAAATGCCTGGTATACTATGAATTGTTTCACATGCTTTAAAAATCCAATGGTGTAACACCACTGCATATCCGATCGGTGCTGCATTAACACTACTACTCTTCACACGTCCCCACAAAAAAAAATGTCAAATGGGTTCAGATCAAGTCAGAGTGGGCCCGATCGACCGATCCACCTTCGATCGATTGTTGCATCCAAAACAGCGCAAATATGAGAAGTAAAATGTGCTGGAGCACCGCCATGCTTGAATCTCATTCGTCTGCATTCACCCAAAGGCACATTCTCTAACAATTTTGACAAACTTATCTAGAAAGCCACAGTAAACTTCACTTGTTACGCGTGGTGGCAATACTTACGGCCTTACCAAACAGTCACACACATTTCCATCCCACAAATGTATACAAAATGGTTGCTAATGTCAACCACTGTAATCTGCCCACGGATGATTGCTGTGGAAGTTAGTGATGTCATCCCTCCCAAACTTGGCTTCATCAGTAAAAAAACGGACGCGAAGGCAACCAATTTAGTTTGTCGACTAAACCACTGGCAGAATGTCAGACGAGCTGGATGATCGACAGCCGCAAGAGCGTGCATGTGTTGGTAAGTGTACAGGAGCTACTGATGTAGTATCATTCATACTGTTGTGTGACGTACACAGAATCCCCACGTTCCTGGTCCAGGCACCTGAATCCCCGTCAGTGTTAGTCGAGGATGGGCTCTTCTAACCGAGGAGTTCGACATGTCATGGGCCAGCTGTATTTACATGCAATGTTCCTGTCTCAGAAAGTCAGCGATACAACGAAGCAAACTCTTTATGTTTTGGCCCGAGGAGGCCGATTAAATATCGCCACCTGCTATTTGCACCGACGCAGCGCAACGCAAGTGCAGAGAAAGTTAAACGCTTCTTCTACGGCATTACGTGAGTATATAATTACAATGCAGCACAACCAGACGCAACGCAAGTGCAGAGAAAGTTAAACGCTTCTTCTACGGCATTACGTGAGTATATAATTACAATGCAGCACAACCAGACGCAACGCAAGTGCAGAGAAAGTTAAACGCTTCTTCTAC
>PNEQ01085456.1:34987-45049 GCA_003012365.1 Medauroidea extradentata | reverse complement strand
AAATAAAAATTCTTTTCAATTACCTTTATATTCCAAGTCCATTTACAAACATTCGTTCACGTACATGGCCAGCAAGGCTTGGAATGACCTACCGGGAGATTTAAGAAATCTTTCGCACCACACTTTCAGGGAGAAATATAAGTCCTTTCTGCTACAGAACCAGTTACAATAAACAATGATTACAAAAGCCCATACAACTATTTTCTTGACATTTTATTTTTATATATTTTTCCCCCCTTATTTTTAGTTTAATATTTGTCTGTTTTACTCAAAATATTGCCATTTTAGTAATTATTTGTTCAATGTAATGTTACAATTATACTTAAAACCTTGTAATGCTTACAATCATAAGTTTAATGCAATTCTTTTGTAATAATATTGTAATATTCATAATTAATATTTGTTCATTAGTGTGAATAGTTTCAACTACGTACCAATTGTAAACCAGCCTGAGGCTGAATTTGTACGTTATAAAATAAATAAATAAAGACTAGGCCGCTTAAGGGCTTGTTCCTGAGTTTTTTTCAGACTGGTGCCAATAACTCAAATATTTTTTAACCAAAAGTTTTGAAAACATTTGAGTTAATGTGCAATCACACGATGCACAATAATGTAGACGCGTTTTTTAAAATAATGTACCATTCGCCAGCAAAAAAATAATTCCCTTCATTTTTGCTTATTTTCACGACGAAAAACGTGGTACTTTGTGTAATGATATCTAAAAAACCGTTCAGTATAATTCTACAAAAAAATTCAGCTACAAATGATAACATATATGTGTCAAAACTGTGGAGCGAAATTTTGATATGAGTATTAGGTAGCAATAAAAAAATATTTTCGAAATCACTGCAAAACTCCGTAACAAGGCCTTAATCTCTTATTGCTGTCTGAGCCACTAGTTCTGTCTCTAATGACGTCACCGTCCAGGAGACATTAATTCCAACCCGCTTACCTTGCTTCAAGAGCAAGTGGAAGATCACGGATATATCTTCCGAAGTGAGTCGTAAAAGAATTAGCATGCTGGAAGTGGGAGCGGGAGAAGGCAAGGAAAGTGGGTGAACGTCATGGCGACAAATCGCGTGTGGTCATGCAAGGACCTACATTTCCGCCAGTTTCTCTGTAACCCCCCAGCGGGCAATAGTCGCCCACGAATGTCGTGTCCGTGGCTGACAGCTGTCGTGTCCCCTAGGACATATTCACTTTGCCAGCATGACGTCTTGTCAAGTTCACACGCAGTGGCGGGGAGTATTCGCGAGGCCGCTGACCTGACCGTACATCCAGTGTTGTGTGTTCATCAGCGACGACATTCTGTCATAGGTGGGTCAATGTTAGTCCTCTTATACTTAAACTAAACGGTTTTTTATTCGTTTGTAAATAGCTAAACTGCGCTGCACAACCAACGTCAAACCATCCAATGCGCAGAACATTTTTTTAAAAATCCCCTATCACGAGCTCATTCCCCTCTAGATAGAACCATGAACGTTTCGCCAAAAGCATTTCACCTCTGTTTATTTCTGTTTGGGAAGTACTGAATTCTATGTATGTTTAGACTCTATGGACAAGGAGGAGAAACAAGAAAGCGTTGTTGTGGAATGGTTGTTGTAAATGTTAAAGGACAATTAAAAATAAATCGAAACTGAAAACACATCAATTTTATTGCTTATAAAACAATTTCAGTGCCTTACGTGCACATATACAGCAGTGCTTCATGGTAATTGGCAGACTGTCTTTGTGAAATGAAAGCTTTCACTACCCTGCGCCAACATATAAAAAGTAGAGAAGGTGATTTATCACGGGAAAGTTGACAGTTTGCTAGGCTTCAATGTAATGTATTCATTTCTTACGCTTTTATTTAGTTACTGGCGAGTCCCTATTTGACTGGGCCAATGATAACTCTGGTGCACTACTTCTGGACGTCTGTGATTCGTCTGTAAACAACTAGACTGTGCCACATAACCGTCGGCCAACAATACAAGACGCAGGACGATACACTGACTTGCAGAATACGTTGGCAGAAAACATTCTCGTGATACATCACCTTCTCTAATAATAAGGTTACAGCAACGCCACACGTCTGAGACAGGCAGGTAGAACCCAGAGCTGCAACATACGATCACTATATATGGAACAGAGCTGTAGATGTGTATACACGACACTGAAACAAACTGGGGCAAAATTCTCTTCACGAAAAGTTCATGGTCCTACCTGTAGACTCTGCTCCCAGACTATCTGTGTACTCAAACAAACAGGAGCTGCTCATTGGCTGCTCGCTAACACAGTGATACCACACGATTGGATCTGCATTTAGTTGCTTCTTTTTACTGGCTCAGCGCTCTCCATAAGTCAAAGGCCAATTGCGCATATGATACGAACTGACTACTCGCCCACAAGTGGTCCTGCAGGAGAAAAGCGAACTACCACTGTATTGTCCTTGACCACCGCCCGCAACTGGTGTGGCGCACAGCAGCACCGGCCATAATACTGTGGCACAGACAGACGGCGTATAGATGTGAACTGAACATGAACAAATATAACTTATTATGGTTTTTCTGGTACAGCTTGAGTTACTGGGAAAATCGCGAAAAAAACTTCTTTCGTCTTTGTATATCAAATACCTTGAGACCGGAAAAATTCACGGGTTCACTGACCTCTAGGCTAGCCTGTAAGAATATAGACGTACTCAGGCAGACAACAGCTGCTTATTATTAGAGCAACGATTTTGTGGCGGAAAGATATCTGCCCCACTTTGTTTCAGTGACTCACGTGCACGTCTGCAGTTCTGCTTCGAGGTTATTGGCAGCGTGTTGTTGTAATACGACGTCTCTCATGTGACTGTGCCAATGACAATGAGGTTTCTGCGACACCACGTGACTGTGGTTTGCGGGTAGAACCCCAAGACGCGTGAGTGTTAATACATGCAATCACTGACCGTGAAGTAAAACTGCAGGTTTGCACGTGAGTCAGTGAAACTAACTGGGGCTAAATACTTTTCACCAAAAAATCGTGGCCCTACTTATTATCTGCTGGCTGATACAGTGGTATGGGGCACGTTAAGGTATACTTTCACTATTAGCTCAGAGACGTACAGGGGATGTCAAATATGTCAAGGACCAATTACGTAAATGACACGAACTTATAGTTGCTGGAATTTTAGCGTGTGCGTAACAGGAAACGCGAATATTTCATATCCCTGCCAATACCAAATATGTAACTAATATATCTGTCGGGAAGTTAAAAGACTGTGCTTGTGGTTGCGGAAAGGAAAATCAGCGCGATAAGGTAATACGATACTTAGCTGACCGGTATTCAAGCCTCATTCACATGCCTGCTCTGATTATCAAAAAGTCGTTACATTATCTGTTTTTTTTTTCGGTTTTCACAACTACGTCTCCACAGACCGTGGGCCACGAACTCATGTCAGGCGCAGTACATTTCCCTTGCCTATGGTGTGTCTAAGCGCCAAGCTCCTTCCCCACTAGAGAACTAATTGTGGTCGAGTGGTACCGTTGCTAAAGTTACAGCTTGTGCACGGAAGAAAACCGAATTTGAATGTCCGTATCCACTGTCTCTTCATTACAAATGAGAGACAACTCAGGCCCTACATATATGTCCTCATACAATCTTACCTGCTAGGCATACCTTCTAACGAACTAATATTTACAGAAGGGATAAAAGCAATGCAGTCGTCATTATTTAGTCACTTGCTACTTCATTAAGGAAGAGTCAGTGCTGATATTAACCGTGTCGGTAATTATTCTGTCCACGTTATGTTAAAGTACATTACTAATTAAGCGTGATAAACTTTTAACCGAATGTATTTGACGGTATGTGTTTGGCCAAAGGAACTTGTGCGCAGATCTTACCTTGAACGCAATATATTGGCAAAATATTCTGGAAACTAGGTGTATTTTACTATTGGCCTCGTCTTCATAGTCGAGACCGCGTACCAAAATGCAAATAACCCTTTTGTAGGTACACAATATCGTGCAAAACTGGAAAAATTTTGGCTGACTTCAAAAATTCCTGCACCCGCCATAAATGCAGCACCAAAAGTGGTATCGGTTGTACTTTGGCTACTGTAAAGTTGGTTCACTATGTGACACCCAGCGATTTCCGTCAGTTTTCAGAGAATTTGTAATTTTCTCTACCTGCACTCAAAAATCAGTCTTAGATCCCGAAACATTCTGTACCTATTACTTAAATGAAACACCATCAGGCAGTTCTTGAACCACCTTAACAGTGAGCAGTCAGTATTATAGCAAAATGTTTACTATATATATATATATATATATATATATATATATATATATATATATATATACACATATATATATATATATATATATATATATAAGTTCTCGTAATCAAAGTCTTGTAATATTTTTAATATGATAGTACACAGAAAGCCTACAAATAAAAACGTAGGTATCTGACTGCTAACTCGCAACATCTACCAGCACACACGAGAACATTCACAGCAGAGTCGGAGACATTTAAGATAAATCATCGACAAAGAGATACAACATTCAGCGAACGGTCTTGTTGCTAATGGTTCTCCTGAGATGCGTATATAATCGAATAAGCAACAATTCGATTTTTTCACCAGTTTGTTTTAGTACCTTACCTGCACATACATAGCTTTGCTTCATGATTATTGGCAGCGTGTCTTTGTGCAGAGGTGTCACTTATTGGACTGTACCAATCAGAGCAAGGTTAACTGTGACGCAACACGCATGTGATTTGTGGATAGACCCCCAAGACGCTAGCAGTTAAAACAGCCAATCACTGACCACGAATCAGAACTGCTGATGTGAACGTCAGACACTGAAACAAAATGGGGCCAAAATCTTTTCGAGAAAATTTGCTGTCTCTACTGATAAGGTAAGCCGAGCCACACTGCTGTGAGGAGTGTAAGCTGCCGTGTTGTACTCAAGTGTTATTGTCAGGCAGGCATGCCTGCATGCGAAATTTAAGCAGTAATTTGAGAAACACCACACGTCACTTTCAAGAAACAGCTGTTAAACATACTATACTTAGAGGCACGAGTATTTCGCGTATTCATTTGGCAACAGCCTAGACTTCTCAGTTCTGTACGTGTTCCGGCTGAAGCCGAATATCCATTGGCTTCTAACAGTACAAACTTGTAGCACGTGATATCCCCATGACTTGTTACCTTATTTATAACTGGCCTGCAGTCGTCAAATGTGTGTTAAAACCGTTCTCGTCTAATCACAGGAGGAGTGAAGTATACGTTATTGACGTTCAACGTGACCTAGAATCAATACGCGAAAAAATCGGGCTTCTAATTATACTGAAAATGTATATTTTGATAAACCTTCTAAATAAGGTACAGTAACTTAATATATATATGTACGTATTATTATTGTGTTGAATGGTCGAGTCTCGCGGTTAGAGACTTACTGCACAAACCCATGTTAGTGAACAATGTGACGTGTGGTTTTTCTCAGTTGACTGATTCAGTAACACTTGGTTGTCTCCACACTTTGCACCTGATCACCGACAGCAGGCAGGAAAATGAATATATCGCTAGTTTAATTACGTGTATGTTAGAGTCTAATGATTGTGCGTACTCAAGCCCAAGAATTTGTCAATTATATGGTTCTCAATGGAACAGTAAACAGTGAACGAATAGACGGGGTTAGAGTATGCATAGGGCAGTGGAATCTAATCTACGGGTCACTGAACCCTTAAAATTTTATTAACCCCACCTAAATGAGTTATACTTTTGGTTCAATGATGTAATATACTCGATAGTTGATTGTAGCCCAGTACGAAATTACACCAGTCATGAAGGCTTTTATTTTCATGCTCATCATGTTTTGTACTTTTCAGTAATTTCAGCTTTTCCTGTAAGGTTTGAAATAAATTATACAATATTAAGGATGCATCAATATTAAATATAATTACTTAACTGGTAATTGTGCGCTTGATGGAATGCAGTCTTCAAAATTTGCATAGCATAGTTATCCATTTACGTTACTGCAAAAGGTTCAACTTTCGCTGCTGTGAAATATACTGATGTAAATACATTGGATGAGCTTCTCATAATAATTAAACGCTGTGAGTGAAAAACAAGACATTTAAGTACAAATCCTTGTCAAAATTTTAAAAATTATAAACTCAAGAACAAGAAATTTCAGTGAAGAGTTGATTATTTCTTTCTTAAAGCTATATTTTGTAATATTTTAAAGTGCGTTTTCTTATGTATTTATCCGTTTGGTTTGTTACGTACATCCAGAAATACTCTCGTATTGAAAGATTGTGGTTAACTTTATGAGATAATATACCCCTCCTCCCGGCAGTTAGGGAATAAAATTTAAAGTTAATATTAACAACACTGTAAAATTAAGTATAATATGCCATGGTAAAACGTATTAAATATAAGTTGTAATTTTATAGTATGATAATATTTAATAAACTGTTAATTCATCGACTAATAACTAATTGTCTGAAAGTAAGTAGCTAAAATTCTATGCCAACTGAACTGTAACTTACGAATATAATGTTTACCACAGCTTAACCTGACTATAGGTAAGTTTGTCTATATTGTGTGATTTAAAAACATATTTTACAATTTTTAAGGAATCTTCGTGACCTAGACATGATACATGTTTGCACATAGATTTTTGATCATGATTTGTAGTTTGTAATTATCATCACAATGTATGCAGATATAAAATTAACTGTTAGTATATTAGTAAAACGGTAACTGTAAATGATCCTACCATAAACGGCGAAAAATGAGCAAAACATATCATAGTCAAAATCATTAGCAGGAAATAATGTTAGTATTTAGAATCCGAACAGTTTTCATTTTTAAAATTACGTAGTTTCTTCTTTAAACGACAGGGCAAATTATTCACGCCTCCGGACGTGTGAATAATTATGCTGCTTCAGTTTAATTGTCCTGAAGTGAGCTGGACACAGTATATACTCCAGTAGCGACCAGTAGTTAACCGGCTACCTGCTTTGTTTGTAAGCCCCGTGGGATCCAGCGGCGTGTTAACACGTGCGCTGCTGTTCATTTACAACTGTACGCCCTCTATACAGCCAAACACAATTATAACCAATCATACAGCTGATTGTTGAGAGAGGGTAGAAGAGAGAGCGCGATATGTCAGGTATGGCGATCATTCGCGAGTACGTCACAAGTGGTGTGAATTCAACTGTTAAGCAAGGTTTTAATGATCGATGCGGGAACTGAAAAATAAGAATAGCGATTAGGCGTTGTCTAGACTTCATCGTTTTACGCTAAAAAAATAGTATTGTATGATTTTCCCCAAATTTATGTGGTACCAACTCATGTACGTGAAAGTGTGCATTAATGTCACGACAAAATTACAACTAAGGTATGTTTAATAACAATGCCACAGTAGGCATGTATTCAAACGTAACTGTGTTAAATAACATATATTTGAAGTGTGTAAAGCATTTTAAATTATTACACTTCCGAGACATAAGATATACTATTTTGAAAACCAGTTTTTCTTTCTCTTCATAATTGTGAAGTATGTAATATAAGTAACATTCATGTTAAGAGTAGCTTTTTTTCTTATAATTATACATATATATGATGGTCTATTGCGGCAAAACTAAACTTTTTGTTGGATTTCAACACACGTTCAGATTATTACATTACTATATGGCTTTCTCTTGTACGTGGAGTTGTTGCCCTATTTGAACCAGTCAATTAGAATCCGATATTGTAATATTTGACGCCTGTTGTTGGTCTGCAGACAGCTACGTTGTGTCAGAAGTATATTACCGAACTGTATATGTATATGTTACAATTAACTACAGCGTTTTCAAGGTAATGTTGGCACAAAATATTTTCACGATTAACCGTCATCTCTAATTACAAAATTTACAAATACGCAGCATATTAAATTATTTAGTATTACGCTTCAAACCTCTGCCTTGTGCTATTTAGAAGAAATCGTTTGTTGTTACTGTCAATGTCTTTACTTTTTGAGAAGTTGGACCCATAAACCTTGTTCCAGCAAATCATATCAGACTTGCAGAGTTGTTGATTACATGACAAGGAATAATTCATGAACACATTCAGTTGGGTGTACAAGACTTAAACAAGTAATATCTCAGTATACTGTGCACAGTTCACATACACCATACTTAAAAGTAGTATTTTAGAAATTACTTTGAAACTTCTGTTGAATCGTTAGAAGTAATAAGTAACAAACCGCACTACATATGTTGATTTTTACTATTCGAGTCAAACATAAAATATTATACTTAATTTATTTGCGACAATGGTACTTTCAAGCGTAAAAATTTGTAAGCATTTAACCGTTGTATAGCTGAAATATATATTTGCATTTTAAAATTATAATAGTGTGTCAACACAGAGGGTTAGTAAATCTCAACATGACTATTAATATTGCTTTGTGTCGGTGTATATTTACACATACTTTTAAAAGACCAACCTTATAGTAAACATATCTAGCTAATCATTTGTGAGTTTCATTTACATATGTCTACACGATTTTTTTATTCCAAGTAGCATTTTTTGTAAAGTTACACGCAACTACTGTAGCTACTTTCCCATAATTACACAAGCAAATGAAAATAAACACATTTTAGTGTCTGAATTCACACATATTTTTTACTTTGTATGTAAGAATTTTCACCACAAAGTAAAAATCACGATGCTATATGACTTCGTGGAGAGTCACTTTATGTTTGGCAAGGTTATATTTCATAAACTCATTTGTTTTAAAGTGTGATCGTTAATGGTTAGACATCCATTAAAATTTGAACCTGTAAACCAAAACTTTGAATGAAAATACCTAAAAACATACGTGGCTCGCACAATAACAGTTGAGCGAATTTTTCAGATGCTGCACACAATAAAACATAACTAACTACAGCAAATAAATTTTTTACGTTATAGTTCAGCGACAGCAATTAAATCTTATTGGTAAGTTATTTAAGAAACTGATAACCAACTGAAAGGTGATACTCCAAAGCCGTGGTGGAGGAATGGCATAGTGATACATTGCTCTTTTTGCAATTAAGTGCATTAAAGGACGACTCTTTATGAGTTCACACAAATAACATATAGTCTTCCCTTTTTCCTCTTTCATAACACAAGCCTCTAACACCAGCGAGCAAGAATAAAATATACTAGTCTTGTTTTAATATGAAGTGGTGGTTTTGGCTAAAATAACTTCCTTATAACGACATGATTGAAATTAGTTAAAAATCAATAATTAGCTCGTTATTAAACAAAGAATGTTTATGTAAGACATCCTGATAGACTCTATCATAAATAAAGTTATTTTAAATGGCCAGTGTTATTCTTAAAAACAAATCACATAATTTAAGCCCTTCAGCTTGTTTTATTGGTTCAGACTATGTAGTTAATTGGTTTCCGACCTCTGTTTTCACGAGGAATCACTTGCCAGAGTTTATTTGGTGTAGTATAGTAATACGTTATTTTGGCATGAGGTTATTTGCAATTCATCATGCAATCAGTAATCAAAGGGGTTTACATTTAATCAAAGGGACTTCCACGTTATTTTGTGTATTCTTGTCTGCCTCAACCATTTCAGTAGATTAATCCAATGCAAATGTCATTAGAGTTCTTTATTAGTAAAATGTTGATGTTTACAGTAATGTGAACTAACACTTTAGGAGATGTTCTCGACAAGATAAGTAAACGGATTCAATATTATATATATATGTATATATCGGTGGCTTACTTCTAAAACCTCGTAGGTTCATTTCAACAAATTTTACAGGAGAGCAAAAATAAAATCTTCGTATTCATGCTACACCATAGGTACGACGTTTTATAATTTGAGCGTAGAAGAAAGCTAACGCATAGTAGATTTAGCAGATCTTAACACTAGAAGCGCCATGAAAATTAGTACCAAATTCACCCGGAATACAAAATTAGGTAAACCTGGATTTACGAGGTTCTAGAAGTAAGCCAACGATATATATATATATATATATATATATATACATATGTATATATATATATATATATATATATATATATATATATATATATATATATAT